>JAPMLY010001176.1:0-82500 GCA_026401115.1 Tetraselmis chui
CACCCACCTCCACGAAGTGCAGTGGGCCCCATGCCTACAACTCCACGACACCATCAGTGAGACCCCCTCCGGCCCCACCGCCCTCACCGCATTTAACTCCGGCTATGTCCCCTCCACCACACCCATTTTGCCAGAACCCGGACCCCCTCCGTGGTCACACCCCCTAATCACATTCAACCATGACCCCATCAACCCCGACCTCGACATGCTCCCTACCGGTAAATTCGCTATCCACGCACACCCATCACTCCACGACACCACCATACTCTGCACTCCCGACGGCCGCGCGGTCACCACCCTTAACGGCCCCCGCGTCCGCCACCTCTACCAACTCTTTCGCCCCGACCTCTCGCAGCATACGTTCGAAGAGGAGGTCTACCACCTCCTCACCCGCCTAGGTTCCCGCTCAGAAATCCACTCACCCACACCCGCCACCACCACCCGTAATAGATGGGCCACCAGAGAAGACCTCCTCACAGCTCTCCGTCACACATTCCGCATCCAGACAGAACTCTACTCCGACCCCCTCAATAAATCCCTTCACTCCCACACCTACCACTCCCTCTACCCCGAAGATATAGTCTTCTCATCTAGCGGCAGCAATGCCCCGCACACCTGGCAAGGCACCAACATAGCCAACCCCGAATACGACCACGAATGCATGAGACGAGCCATGGAACACGCAATCACCAGCGCACACCTCACAGCCCCTCACACACCCAGCGCAACCATCCTCATCCTCCCCCGATGGGAACACACACCCTACCGCCACTCCAAATACATCAACTCCCCATACACCCACCACCTTTACACCCTCCCCAATGACGCAAACACCTTCCTACCCCCCGACCAACACACTGGCAACCCCACCCCTACCCCATTCGGCACACGATGGATGGTCGACATATACCTCGTCGCCAACCCCCTCGCACTCTCCACCCTCCCATCACCCACAGCCATGACCGCACTTCACAACACTCTCGAATCTATCTACGACACTCACCTCCCCAACCCCATCATCACCCCCCCTCCTCCACACCTCTTTGGCACCTACTCACCCCACTCAGCGGGTATATACCACCGCCCCCCAAACCCAACTCACCCCCTCACATACCCCCTCCCGGACCGCGTGCATCTAACGTACCCCCCCACCAGAGGCACCCCTGCTTGGAACTGGCAGGACTTTGTATACACAGACGGCTCGAAAAAAGGAAGCTCGTCCCCCCTCGGAGCAGCAGCTACCCACCCCGCCTCGGACACCAAAATCAAAATCATGGTGACCTCTACCCCTCCCTCACATACAATAAATCGCGCTGAATTAGCTGGCATAGATATAGGCCTCCAACTTGGCCGCACCCACCTCCTCACAGACAGTGCGTGCTCCCTCCGCCTCATACAAGGTTACTTAAACTGCCCTTCCGCTTACCGCCACAACATTCACCGCGACACCCTCTTATCCATCACACACACCCTTAAAACCCGCTGCGACGCAGGCATCCGTACACACCTCGGCAAAATCAAAGCCCACAACCATTCCCTAGGCAACGACCTCGCAGACACCCTCGCCAACCTCGTCGCGGATGGTCACCCACCCGACACTACATACACCACAGGTTCAGAGGTCACGATAGGCCACTGGACCTGGCCATACACCCTCATTCCACAGACCCTAGGAGACCCCATACCCTACAGATACACCAACCTCAAAACCGACGCACACACCTACAGCACAAAACACACACACACTCCTCTCTCGCAAACAACCAAACACGGAGCCCTCCTCGCCCGCGCCGCGAAGGACGGCGCCGATTTCTCTTACCACAAAAAACACTCAACCCTCACAAATATCCAGTTCACACACAAACAAGAATTCATGTGGGGCGTCCACAACACCCGCCTACTTACTCACAACCCCACCCTGCGCTGCCCCCTATGTGGCCAATTCACTAGCAACGGCCACATGGCCGGTAACTGCCCCTCTATGTCTGGTCTAAGACAGGACCGACACAACAGCGCTCTGCAACTCCTACTCTCCCTACTGGAACGCCACAACGGAGGACGCTGGGAAACCATCACCGCAGACTTCGGTAACAAACCCATAAAATCGTTTGCTTCCCCCACCCCTGTCCACACTCCACTTGACTGCCACCCACCTCACCCCACCCACATGCCCACCCGACTTGTTGCTGCTGACGAAGGTCTCTCGCCTGACTCCCTAACCTCATGCCCCGCCGTCCTCCCCCCTGAGATTCTCCCCCCCCTGCTTCGTCCCCCTGCACACAAACCTGACTTCATCCGCATCCTCGAACCCCGATTCGTTGGTCACTCCAACGGTCGCCGACGTTACGCATCCATAAAAAAGATTCAGATAGGGGAATGGAAGTACTGCACAGACAACAACCTCTCCCACACAGCCGACCTCATACGATCCAAATACACACCCCTTGCAAACGCCATCAGAAGCCACTGGCCAGGCACAGTGGTTGACATCCTCCCCATCGTCATGAGCCGCACAGGTACACCGCACTCCTCCACCATCACGAGTCTCACCTCCCTTCTCACCGCCCGCACCGACCCTCCTGATAAACTCGTCTCCAAAGCACACCTCGACACGTCTCGCATTCTTGCACAACTCCACACGCATACTGTCCAATGGCTGCATCACCTCCTACTCATATACCGCATCAAGTCCCGCACGACCTCCCGCCGCGCATCCGCACATTGCCCCCTCGCACGACCCTAAATGCACGCAGTCCTCGCCTCTACTTGCACACCTCCCCGGGGGGGAGTAAAACCCCCGACCCACATTCGCGTACAATATGTTGCGGGGGCATCTTGCGTTGTGTGAGTCCGTGTATGTACCAAGGTAAGAAGAAATGAGTGAAATGAATATGGGCCTCGCGCCGAGGCAAGCTTCTCATGTTCGGTCATGCCCGCGTCGCAATGAGAGTACCTTCTATGGCTTTGGCTCATCTCTACGGCGGCATGTGCCTCAGTGACCGGGAAGCGGACGGCCGCCTCCATGAGTCATGGGCTACATTTCTCGTTTCCCGCGACCGTGTTAGTACGTAGTCCAATTAATGATCGCTTGGTCCATATTCTCTAGGAGTATATGAGTGAAACAAGTGCGATGAAGGGGCGAGATCTGCGCAAGGAATTTGTCACATTTGGTATCGCACTTTTCGGCCTCAACCGGGTGATGTTGCGTTGTGCCGGTGTGGTTGGATGAAATTATTTTGGATCTCGCTTCCCCGAACAAGCTCTTGGTTGTGGATGTTTCGCCGTTGCGGTCACTAGTGCGCGCACAAACCCATTGTCCCGGTTGGTGGTACCTCGCTTCCGCTTATGGCAGCCTAGCAATTGGTGCCCTTCATATAAGATGATGCGGATCTACGCACTTCCTACCGCGGCGGTGCGCCTTTGGTAGTTTGGTTAAGTAAGTGCATAAGTACTCCCCTTTGCTCTCCAAAAGGGGGGGGGTATTGGGCCCTCTTGCGGTTGAGCTCGTTGAAAATTTTACATATTTGATGCTTGCTCACCGATCCCGGGGATAGGGGCTTCTTCGGGTCGAAGTTTCCGCTAAGCCTCCGCATCAAACATCGTTATATTCATAAGATCACGATGCAGCTGCCGCATCGACCGCATCAATGCGTCCATGAATTAGTGCCCTATTTAATCAATGCATCCATGAATTACTGCCATATTTAATCAATACGTCTACGAACTGACAGTCTGTCGTCTACGAAGTGACTTATTCAATGTGTCCACGATTCAATGTGCTATATTCAATCAACGCGTCCATGAACTAGTGCCCTATCTAATCAAGGCATTCATAACTTAGATATGTATTTAATCGATGCACAACGAATTACCTATACATTTCCGGGACATCGGCCGAATCGATGCATATAATTTCCGAGATATCGGTCGCATTTGAAATTCTTAAGTAATATTACTTGGATGTCTTTTGTCATACGGGTTTGCTACGTAACTATATACACGGGCATTATCCGGTAATTATCAAGCTCGTTATTTCACTAAAATTGTATGTGTGAGTGCACCGATGTTGATGCATCAATGCATTCGCCCCGCATTACCCGCATCAATGCATCCACGAATTCGCGCCATACTTAATCGGTGCCTCCATGAACTAGTGTCATATTTAACCAATGCGTTCACGAACTAGTGTCCCATTCAATCGATGCATCCACGAAGTATTGACCTATTCGATCGATGCATCCACGATTTGGTGTCGTAAATAATCGATGCGTCCATGAATTAGGAGAATAATAAAACGGGATATGCATCAAACTTTGATGCATTGCATTCGATGCTTGATCTTTTATTTTTGAATCTGATGCGGAGACAAACCTTTATGTCCGTTTGGACGACTTTTCTCTGTATGTCTACCTCGCCTTCATTTCGTCATCGCATTTGTTAGGCGATGTGCGCAAGGAACCTCGTCGCATGGGACGCCCTCCATCACAATTGACCCGGGAACACAATGCAAATCTTCTATATCGCCGTGAGTTACATCGGTAACCCGCATTCTCTTCTAGTAGCCATAATCACATCGCACATCACCCTAAGCCGTGTCTCTGCTTACATATCCCTCCGTAGGGCTACTAATGGACACATATGTACGCTAGACTCCGGGGGAGTCCTAGCCCTCCACCTATAGGTGTTCGCTATAGGTGCTCGTAGCTCATGCGCGATGCGATGCGATGCGATGGGTTCATATGCATAATATGTTCCTATCGGGTACCGACTTTTGGCGGTACTTCGATAAGGCATACAGCTCCGTTCCGGGAAGCGACGGTTCTAACCCCCTTCATGCCATTCCGTGTGTCCATGGATTAACAGCCCCCCCCCCCCCCCCCCCCCCCCCCCCCCCCCCCCCCCGACCGAATCACGCGGAGAAACAATCTGCATCATCTCCTATTTCCACGACATAGAAATGGTACAATTACTACATCATGTCCTTCTCACATACACTCCTCCACCAAATTCCGGATACGCGTTATGTTAAATAGAAGCTAGTCAAGAACACGCTTCCCTCTAAATCTTCAAGCACGACGACACCCGAGTGCCACCCAATTGTACGAGATCCGGGAAGCAAGCAGTTGGCCGTCATCCGGTGTGGTTAGACCTCGCCTTAAAGCGGGTGTTGGCGGTGGATTTTGTCGAATTAAGCCCATAACTTCCCATGAATAAATTGTCTGAACTACACAGGTCGCCTTTGGGCATTGCTCAAGCGCTCATACTAAGCTGCATATTACTCCGTGTTCAACATAACCCTATTTTGGGGGACTTGTTGGAGGAGATTTGGAGGCGTGGGGAGCGTGTTCAATGCGCGAGGTTTGGTTTGCGGGTGTGTGAATAGAGCACGGAAGTTCACGCCGGAGCCACGGGTGGTGCTTTTGGAAAGCAAGCGAGTAAAAACGCACATTACGCAGGATTGGATAAACACTTCACGTTGTAAACATACGAGGGCGATTGGCTTTTGTGAGGGGCAAGGTTCAACTTGGCCTTTAGGGACGCATATATAAGTTATTATATATACAAGTCCTCCTCCTCCTCACCAACAATAATAGTCTACGAGACCCAAGAGGTCCTCTTATTGGCTAGATCACGCGTGAGTTCTGCAATCGGGGCCTCGGCTGCTGTATGGCTGAAAACTACCGCTTCCGAGATCAGATAGCCCCGCCTCCTTTGAACGCATGGCTCTCGTTGTTACGGAATACCTCACACATCAACTCCGCACACTCGAAGGAAAGACACCATACGCATATTTCTGTCGACCTTGACCGAGACATAGGATGACGCCTCACCATACTCCACGGCGAGAATCTCAACATCGCGATTTCTCTCGGCATCCAGGACGACAGCTTCGCATAAACACGAAGAGTAGTACTAAGCCTTACCTCCCCCTAACTCCCCCCACTCCCAATTACTTGCAATCTGCAAGAAGGCCATCACCATCCACGTGAAAACATGTCCAACGAACATCGGCTTCTTTTTGCATCCACCGACTGCCTCAGCTTACCCCGGAGGAAGGTGAATTTCTTGCGAGACATGGTTTTGTGTGGTAATCAAGTTGCTACACAACAATATTGGTCAAGTAGCATCGTGATAGTACGGTTGTGACTCAGCACAATAATATGATAAGCCAATCAACAATAGAGAGGATTAGGTTGCTCATGGTGGCAAGTTGCTGAGCGTTAGATATCATCTAAAGGCTCAGAATATATGTTGGCGTGTGCTCACCACAAGGTGACTGCGTGTCATGTGATAGGCAAGTGCTAGGCACTTGCTGAGGGTGAGATGACATGCAGTGTCACTCACCGAGTGTAAGCATTCCTCATCGCCCCCTCAACTTTGACATGTTATGGGCCCTCTAGCTGCTAGTTGTTGGAGTCATTTGTCTTGATTGGAACTTATAGCTTGCTTCTCGAAGAGTGGTAGACCTTTGTGGTGTCGCACGATACGTGAGGTGCGGCTGGCTCACAAAGTGGCTGGCTCTTGCTTGTGTTTGTAGCTTTACTTCGATACCCGGCTGGTAGCGACTTGTTTGTGTCGCTTGGAGCCGGCTTGAACCCCCGAACGCCGACTCGTGTGACGTGAAGATCGGCTTTCTTTCCTTTGCTATAGCTTGGAATTTTATTCGCTTCCGGAACTTGTCACCCGCCAGTTTCTTTTCTCGTGAAAGCCTATAGTGGTCCGGCTGAATTTTTGGAAAGGCATCTTACCACAAGTGTACTAGCACTCTTGTACGACGTCACTTGACCGAAGAATCACTTTTTTAGGCGCAACTTCAAGCCCTCGTCCTTGAAGCGTTGTAAAACGAGACGCAGGTGCTCCAGGTGTTCCTCCAGAGTTCGACTGTAGATACATACGTCATCGAGGTAGACTGTCACGAACTTATGTAAAAAGTCGCGAAGAATGTCATTCATCATCCGCTGAAATGTAGCAAGTGCATTGCACATGCCAAACGGCATGGCGACCCATTCCATTAAGCCATCAGGGGTCTGAAACGCCGTCTTGTGGATGTCATGATCACGCACTCGAACTTGCCAGAAGCCAGAGGCGAGGTCGAGGTGGGTGTAAAAGTTCGCGTCCTTAAGTTCGTCGAGCGTGTCGTCCACAAGCGGGTAAGCATCTTTACGCGTAACCCCATTAAGGCCACGGTAGTCAATGCACAGACGTAGCGAGCCATCAGCTTTCCGCACAAAAAGAATTGGCGAGCCGAACTCACTGTAGCTGGGACGGATCAAACCAGCCTCCATTGCGTCTTTGAGCTGTCGATTGAGCTCAGCGCGCTCTGCAGGTGACAATCTGTTGAGCCGTTGGCGTCGCATCGGGCCAGTTGTTTCAATGGGATGATCCCACTGTCGGCTTACATGTGGACAGTCGACAGGTTGCAGTAACTCCGGGAAGTCATCGTAGAGTAACGACCGGAAGTTGTCACGTTGTTCTGCAGTTAGCTCCTCTCCAGTGTGAAATTCGGTCGGTTGGTCAACGGCTGACGTAAGTTCAATGACGTAAAATTCAGCATGACGTCCCCTGTTGCGGCGCGTCTTGCGCATGAGTTTCTGAACTTTAGTAGATGACATCAGTAGACACTTTGGGCGTCGTTCCTCGAGCGTAGTTTCCACTGCTGTGCCGTCCATTAGAATAAAAACCATGGTTGTGCCAAGCTGTAAAGAGGCATGTTTGTCATCAAGCCATGGTAAACCCATGATTAAATCAGCTCCACGTAAATCACGTAAGACGTAAAAAGTCCGGTGAAATTCGTGTCGAGCCAGCTCAAAAGTAACATCGCAGACTGTCGATTAAGTCACTCGTTGTCCGTTGGCGAGTCGAACAGGGGTTTTAGTAACAGACTTTCGAGTTTGTAAAGCAAAGCGTCGTACGAAGTCCTCAGACACAAAATCAAGTGTCGCAGCGCAATCCACTAATCCAGAAATTTGGTGTCCGCCATCAGGAGTTTGCACAGTCAGCTCAGTTCGAATTAACGGGCGAGCTTCCTTGAGGTCGGTCAATAGGGCTTTAGCTGGTGAAGAAAAATGTTGTAGCGTAGCGATGGATTGTTCCGCATCGCCAGAGGGTACAGGTACCGAGGTGGGCTGGTCAGATGTTGTAGATGATGTCGAGTCGTAAAACGCACAATCAGCGTCGACTAACCACAATTGTACATGCCAAGGAACTGGAGCAACCACCTCTTGTTGCGCTTGGTTCTCCAGTGACTGGCGAGTGAAAAGCCGTGTCCGCGTTGGGAATTTTTGGTAGAGTTTCCAGTGCTTAGTCAGAGGAGTAAATTTTGCCCATTTCGGTAGCACAAAAACAGCCATCGTAAATGTCGGAGATGTTCGACGACAATCCTCAAAATGCTGTGCAATCCGCTCAGCTAACTCCCAGGGTGGGTTAATGAACACCCGTTCTCATGTCAAGTCCCTCTCAAGAATCGAGCCACTCGGCGAACAGTGAGGTAAGTCACCGTGCGAGTTCAGACCTTCATCATCAGCACATCCCTCCAATGTGAAGTTGAATCGTGCATGCAGAGGGTCAAAGACCGAGTCAGCCAGTTTCCAATCAATCGAAAGTCTGGTTACAGGTTTACGACTCTGTCTCTACTTTGTCTGACGACGACGACATGCGACTAACGTTGCAGGTGTCGCGACAGTAGTCGATGGAAGTGTCGAAGGTGTATCGACGACCTCTGTCGCTAACAGTGTCTCAAAACGAACAGTAGTTGTAGCCGGCTGCTCCAGTTCGCCGGTAAAACAGCCTTGCCACCATCATTGCTTTTTAGTCTAAGGCGGTTCCATAGGTGCCTTGCCCTTCCACTCCGGGCACCGAAACAGTCGATGTCCCTTCTTGTGGCACTTGAAGGAGAGTCCCTCCTCCGCCATGTGCCTCTTGCGCTCCTCTGGTGTCATCGCATTAGCGAGTGTATTGAAGTCAACACGGCCAGATGGTTGACCACGACCACCACCTTGATTACCTCCTCGTCCACGTCCACGGCCACGACCACGGCCACCACCATTGCGCTTCCAGATCTTTGAAGCTTCGACATGTGGGTCATCAAAGTTGCGCTTCCTCGTGGGCTGAGCAGACGGGCCAACTGAAGACCGCATGCCACCGAGTTCCGGTGAATCCGTTACGACGTCATTTAAGAAATTCTGCAGCTCCACTAGAGTGACGTTATAACCCTTTTGCGACCGGTGCGACTTAGCTTGGGTCTTCAGGGTAAACTAAGCCATGCCGTTAATGAAGCGAGCGCACTGAACGTCGGTTTTAAGGTTCTGACGTGACCGACGTAAGAAGTCGTTGAACTGCTTGACGTAGACAACGTAACTCATGCTGCCTTGCGTAAGGTTGAGCATGGCGTTAATCGCGTCGTCTTGGACGTTCGGGAGAAACGTAGTCTTGCGTAATTCCTCGACAAGAAGGTCGTAAGTAGATGGAATAGCAGCTTGGTTTTTACGGTTTAGCCACCACCCATTCAGAGGTCCAGAGAACTGTGACGTAACCCAGACTACCGAGTCATACGAGTCAGCCGTAATGCCGAGCAAAAGAAAGCGCTGAGGTTGCGCTTCTAGCCAATCCTCCAAGTCACGAGCATTGCCTCCAGACTGATACGGGGAGTTAATTGCAGCCTTGCGTTGCGTCTCCGTAAGTGTCACAGGTAGGCCAGCCAAGTTCCGAGTAGGCATTGGAGTACCCACACGTAAATCAGTCGGCCCCTCACCAAACAGTTGATTAATATGGCCTCGAATCAGTAGCCAGACAGGACCAGTGTCCACCGTTGAAAACCGGGGTAACAAGAAGAACTGTCTTGGGATAGTCGTGTCTTCATGAAAGACCGGGCTGTGTTGGGTGATTGCACGACGGAAAGTCTCCCATTGAGTCACGTAACCGAAGTGAAGTAACTCGCTCTTGTGCTTCACAACGGGAAGTAACCCCGTCTGAGCGGGCGTAAGTTTCAAACCGTCAATGTTAATTGTTTCCGGGACGACGTAAGTACCATCCGGATTAATCGTCGATTGTGCAGTTACAACCTGCTCGACCTGGGCAGGAGTACGTAAGTGGCTCGTAGCAAACATGACGGGGACAAAAGCCGAGTACACGAAAACAAGTTGTTGTCCATGAGGTAACGCAACTTGAACTGGGGCGTCACTCAACAGCGTCAAATCGTCCGGAGTCAAAGTGAGACCGGTTTCCTCGTGTAACTCACGAACGGCAGCATCAACATGCTCTTCGTTAGCTGCCACAAAGCCAGCCGGGAACCAAGTTTTACCGGTACGAGGCTCTCGTTGTAAGACAAGCTTAATGTTCGACAGTTTAGTCCCTCCAACGTGAATTACGACCACCACGAAACGTTCACGTCCAACATAAGCCATATCGAATCAGTCAGGCAACGTCGAGCGAATTAAATTGGTAGCGAAAACGTGTGTCGACCAAGGAGCTCCGAAACTAGTGTGGCGGTTAGCCTCCTCAAGCTAAACGCTAGCACAAATCAGTTCTAATTTGTGTAGTTCTGTCGTTGCAAGATGGCAAAAGATGTTGTCGAGAGATGCTAGTGAAAGATGTCTCACTGTTGTACTTAAGCAGTATATGTTGTAAGTGGACAATGGGATTGTTAAATGGTTTACTCACCTCCCTCTACTGCACTGGGCTTAAATAGGTCTCTGCCCAGATAGCTTACGCTTGCAAGCTGCGCTTACGTGTCAGGCGTTAGGGCTGTCTAACCGTCGTCATCTGTCCTGAGACGCGGCATGCCTAGCATTGGGTTTCACGACGCGGCTCCTTCTGCATCGAAGAACTCGCTTAGGCGCGTCATCTGGCTAGTTAGATTAAGTGTGCGTATCTGTACGTACCGGGAGGTACTAGTCATACTGTAGCATCGGCACCCTTTATGAATATTGCAGTAGCGACGTACCCACGTGTGTACGTCCGTCCGATGGAAAAGCACGAATTGGAATCAGTAACGAGTACATGTACAATGTCATGCAATGTACTGTTGCATGACTGTACGCGTCACAACATGCAGTGTCACTCACCGAGTGTAAGCATTCCTTATCGCTCCCTCAACTTTGACAGAATTGATACCCAAGCTGCCTATCCCCCATACCACCGCTGCCTTGAGCCGGACCGATCTCACCCAACATGTTCTCGCGGCTGCCACCTAGGTCACAACCGGTCACTCAACTACCAAGCAGATTCGACCGCTAGCCACCATCATCTTACTAATAGGCACTAGCTTGTCTTCGCCAATGGCACTATCGACGCCCACATATCGAGCCAAGTTGGCGCTTCGCACACCTGCGGAAAGTCTCTTGACCGCCAACATTTCATCGCTTCGGCCGCTACCAAGCTTAACCGCCTTCAAAACCCACGACGGCCTCTCGTTGCCGACGTTTGCCTTCCAAAACTAGTTCTCGACACCGGTCGCAACGAGGCCTACATCCTGTTGGGTGACCGTACTATCCGGCCGTGCGCGGAAACCCCTGAGGAAATGGAAGAAGGCACTCCACCGATCTACCCCCCGACGCTCCCCGAGCCACTTAGAGGGCCCCACAAGCAATCGATTGGTGCGAGGTCTAACGACGTTGCCGGCCCCGTAAGTCACCCTCCCCCTTACCTGAAACTGCAAAGTTCTTCCACAAAATTTAGTTGCTCCGCGCGGCTCTCCGAAACGCCTCGCCAGACTCTCGCAAGCGAATGTAAGGCGACCGTTACACTTTGATCGTCTGCGAAAGTCAGCCCGATCCCCGTCCGTCGACTGGCTGCCCAACACTCCTCTCGCCCTCGCAGACCATACCGCAACACCACTACGTTTATCAGTCGTCGAATAAACCTCTTCTCCTACCGCTAGCGGCCTCCACATGCAACGCCCCCCCAAACGTGATGGCCTCGACGGGACACGCGCGCAATTGATGTCTATTTATCATAGGTCAGGTCGCCAGTGACCGAACCTATACCACTTCTAGCACATGTAATAATTTCATCAAATCAGCACCTATAACCAAAACCTTATAATGACATGTTGTTTACGGCTGAAACTTGCTAAAGGGACAGGTTTGGCATGAAAAGCGTTCGTACACACGGTGTTTCAGAGTGTACAATACGAAGGTGTTAAACGAAATTTCAGACACTTTTTTGCCCTCCAAACCTCAATTAACCTTTCCATTTACAATTGCGTGGCCGGTGACTCAATTTTAAAAATAAAAGGTTCATTGCAAAGCTAATACAATGCACACTCCGACACTAGCAGTTCAAATGAAAAAAAGTTCGCGTCAATGGTTACATGATGGCTTAAAGTAAAGGGTCACCAGGGTCCAAAGCTATAATTTGATACTTAGCACATACTTCAATGCTCTAAAAGTACAGCAGGAGGGGCTGAACCACAACAAAATAGAAACTTATGAAATGGCGTAATTTACAATGTGTACCGCTCTCACTGTGCGGCTACTGCCTTAGCAGGGCCTTCTTGCATGATAATAAGCCATCCATGACATATAGTACGCAAAATTAGACCGGGACCCCTATTCTTGGATACTTCTAGGGACTAAATCATAAAACCCGGTAAGGGGAGTGTAATAAAATTCTGCCCAATACCAGAAGAAGTAACATACAACATTACGTATTGTTCAGCGGAAAAGTCGCCGATTATTTGATACATTTAATTCTCATTTCACCACGGAAAAAGAAAACCCTACATTTAGTGCCAGTTATGCATAGATGGGAATTGTATAGGTCACTCATTGTTTATCGATGGCATTTGTCACAAATTCATGGATGAATTGATTAGTATAGGTACTAAGTCATGGAATCATCAATCAAACATAACACAAATACACGAACGCATTGATTGACTAAATAGGGCACTTATTCGTGGACGCATTGATTAAATAGGTACAATGATTCATGGACACACTGATGCGAGTGATGCGGCAGATGCATCATAATCCGTGAATATATCGAGCTTTGATTTTGAGGCTTACAACGGAGAGGTTGGGCAAAGAAGTTCATGGCGCTAACCCTATCCCTAAGAGACCTATATGGCCGCATGGAAAACGCATCACGAGACAGCAACCGTTAAGTTTTTATTGTAAACAATTTCAACGTCAAATTTAGTTCAACCTCCGCACTCCTAACCCCACTAAGCCTCCACATAAGCCTCAATTTTAAGACCAAGCATCAACTGCATTGCATTAAACGTTGGTACATAATGCGTTTCCCTTATTCTCATAATTCATCGACGCATTGATTGATTAGGGCACTACTCTATGGATGCATCGATAAAATGGGCCACGAATTTGTGGATGCATCGATTAAATGGGGCACCAATTCACAGACGCGTTGATTTGATAGGTGTCATATCCTAGCCCATTTAGCGAAGTGCTAGGATCTGACATCAATTATTCTCTCTAAGTGGTACCTGTATCTTAGCGATATTCAGTGACTCTTTTGTTGTCATCACGGCAGTACCACTGTATCGCCGTATTTTCCAGTACAGAGTTACTAGTAAGAAGTATCTCTTCTAGATAGTTCGTCTCTAGATAGCTCTAAGAGCTTGTGCGATAAGGTTTGATAAACGGTACAGATAATCTCAGATAATCTGTATCACTAATAATAGTTTGGTTTAGTTAGCAAACAGCACAAGCTTCAGGTTCTAAGGTTGCTTCTAGAACACTTGAGGCGTGGATACTTAAGACGGGGACTTACATGCCGAGGGAGAGACCGAGAGACCGGTACATACCAAATTTACACCAGACCAAGATTGTAAGAAACCATGTTCCTAAGACAATCTTACTAATTCTCTCTACGCTGTATAATTAGATCCTAAGATTAGGCTCTACTATTAGTCTAAGGTTGCCAACTTAGCCTAACCAAAGTAGCACCTCACACGTGGTTTCGGAGCCTCAAAACAGCTAGACGAGACGAAGATGTCTAACCGAGCATGAGAGAGACTACCAGAGGAAGTCGATGGTCGACCAGAGGGGGCGCCTTCTGGGCCGACACAACCGACGTCGACACATGGTGGAAAACATGCAGTGCGAGAAGGATCGAGTCCCACGATGGAGCCTATGTCGGTACACGTCACCGAGATTTTATAGCGTCTGAGTAACCGAGTTGACACTTTTTCGATTAAGCTATCTCAACTGCGTGACCACGTCGACAACGGTTTCAGACATTTTGAAGGACGAGTGAAGAGCAGCCGAGAGACGGAGAACTTTCTTCGAGGAGAACAATTGAGATCGGAGAGGATGCGAGACAAGCCGAGCATGATGCCGAACGACGTCAAACCAGCCAAGATCAAGAGCATCGCTACGACTAATATCGATGAGCTGAGAAACTGGTTCCGACATGCACGAGGGTATCTACGGTATCACAGCGTTAACCATGAAGAACAGAGAGGAGTGTACTAGGTATCTGGCTTTTTGGAAGGCCCACTATCGAAGTGGTGGTACTCCCAAGTTGCGCAGACTAGAGATGAAGTCGGTGGAGGATTTTCCGGAGTTTCTGAGATGGAGAAGTCTTTAATTCAGGAATTCTGCGGAAGAACACCGGCGGAACAAGCGAGATTGAATTTGGACAAGGCGCGACAGAAAACCACGGTCATTAAGTATGCGAACTATTTTCAAGAACAATTGTTGGAGCTTCCTCACCGTCATTAAGAAGATAACGTACATGATTTCCAGCGCGGTCTAAGACCCTATATTCATAAGGAGGTTGCCCTGAAAAACCCTGAGACCTTACACGAGGCGATTCAAGCGGCCATGCGAGCGGAGGCAGCGGAGACCAAGATTGAGACAACCCAACGCTCGACATGCCGGTAGAACACCATCGAGGAAGACAACGACTTTTCGGAGGCAGTGGAGGAGGTCGACAATGAGTCGGAGGAAGATTCGCATGGCGCGACCGATGAGAAGCCGCGGGAGCTGTACGAGATTCGACACCTTACTCAAGAGGAGGTCGACAGATTTAAGAAGGAGGGCAAGTGCTTCATTTGCCACAAGAGGGGACACATCGCTATCGACTGCCCAGACATAAGGAACAAGAAGAACGACGTAACGAGGAAACCCCGCCCGGGAAAGTGAGACCTGAGTCGGCAGCTCACGGCAAGTTGCGGGATGAGGTTTCGTCTCCCACAGCGACTCATGAAGAGACCAAGACAAAAGAAGTACGAAACCCGTTACCTCAAACGACATTGAGGCCAGTCTTTAGGAGCAAGGACTTTGGCGACTGGATGATGAATAGGGAGTATTTTCTAAAGTACTCTCAGACCTACGGACTTATCGACTTAGATGGAGCTAGCGATAATGATGGCCTTAATTCTCAAGTGGCGGAGGGTTTTTGCTGTCCGGCGCGCCCATTTCAGGAGAGAGATTTACAGAAGTACCGGTGAATTTGGCTAAATGCGCCATTTAACGAATTAGAAGATTTTTGGGGCCATTATTTGCGGAGTAAACTGCTCCATCCCCACATGAGAGCGGTTATGGTGGTTCAAAAATGGAGGGCAAAACCATGGTTCAAGCGGCTGCGAAATTTCCGACTTGTCGACGAGCAGGCGGCGACAAAACATGTGTTTACCTCCCCTACAAATGATGGAATAGGAGGAAGAAGGCAAGATGTTGGACCGACAAGATGGACGACGCAAGTTTACGTCGACGACACCGATCGAGTTCGATTTCTGCCCGAGAACCTATAGAATCCCCCGAAGACCTACCGGACTCACTCGACGACTCTTGTTACCGATGGCCGACGAGTGTTACTAGCGAAAGAGGATAATGGCATGATCTGGTTTCATGGTGGCAAACATGAGATTGAAGACGCGACCCCCGAATGCACATCAGTGCGAGCTCTTACGGAGACAACTGGATTTAAGATGAGCGAAACAAATTTACGCCTTTTAGGAACGGAGTCTCCCGGACAGAATAAGCGCTACGTGTATGTCGCTCGCGTTCGACCCGGATCGATACCGAACGCTACGTCAATTTCTCGGGCATTATGGGCTACATGGAAGGAATTAATTTCGGCACGGCGTACGGGTTATCTAGTTCGTGGAGATCAACAGTTCCCTCTTCGTTACGAGACTTTTGGAAACCGATCGACGGGTGGATGAACAAGAACGTCCGACTAGAGGACATTGTTCTTGCGACGCTACACGTATCCACAACCCAATCTGGAACAAGTATGTTTGTGTTGGAAGACACCTTACGCGGACATCGATGCCGTATTTTGGTTGACTCTGGCGCTTCGGAAAATTTCTGCAAGGCTAAGCGGGTACGGGAGCATCACATTCCGACGGTTTTTGGAGAGAAATACCGGATAAAATTGGCTGATGGTAGTACAACTACGACTCGCCAACGACTACGGAATGTCGGAATGAAGTGATTACAGTAGGAACCCTTGACATACGTTTGGACGCAACTATGACAGAACTGGATAAATTCGACATCATCCTCCGTCAACCTTGGTTACAAGCCGTAAACCCGGATATAGATTGGTCTACTAAAACGATTCGCGACCGTAAAACTGGCGAAGCTATGGTGTCTGGCGACGAGTACACCGTACATGTGGCAGTACATCACTTGGAGGCGGATGCGATGGCAAAGCTGCTTAGGCAACAACTAGCAAACCTCTTTGTGATTGGACTACGAGAAGTACAAGACGCGGTTGACGACATCAATACCGATCAACAACCCGAGTGGACGACTTCGTTACGAGATTCCATGAATGAGTTTACGGACGTCATCAAGGAGCCTGACGGTCTACCACCAACGCGCGAGTGCGACTTCGAGATTAAGTTGGAGTGCGGTGAACCACCTAAGGAGCGAACGTACTTGTGTCACCGGCAGAACTCCGAGAGGTTCAGGTACAATTACAAGATTTACTCGCAAATGGTTGGATTCGTCCGTCTAAGTCTCCGTAAGGTGCCCCGATTTTATTTGTACGCAAGAAGGCTTGTACCATGCGTATGTGCGTAGACTATCGGAAACTCAATGACCTTACGAGGAAAGACCGAACACCGTTACCCCGGATTGATGAATTACTCGACTCGCTATATTATGGGGCTCATTATTTCAGCACGCTGGACCTGTATAATAAGGGCTATCACCAAGTTCGAGTTAAGGAGCGCGACATACACAAGACATTATTCCGAACTCATTACGGATTGTTCGAGTACCGCGTTCTACCCTTTGGACTATGTAACGCCCCAGCTGGATTCCAAGGGATGATGAATCGAGTTTTGGCTCCGTATCTTGGCAAGTTCCGCGTGGTATATCTGGACGACGTGTTGATCTATAGTAACACGGCCGATGAACACCTCGAGCATATTCGACTCGTGTTACGAGAGCTGCAGCGGCATCAGTTGCATATCAAACTCTCTAAGTGTTACTTCGGACGATCGAGCGTCAACTTACTAGGACATGTGGTGGAAGCTAGACAGATCCGAATGGACCCCGACAAAGTGGAGGCATTACAGAATTGGCCCCGGCCGAAATCTGTGACAGAAGTACGTGGATTTCTGGGACTTGCTGGATATTACCGGAGATTTATCAACCAATTCGCAACCCTAGCAAACCCATTAACGGATCTCACCAAGAAGACACCGGAATTTCGCTGGACCTCTCAAGCCCAATCAGCATTCGAGCAAATTAAAGACGCGATTGTACGTGCACGAGTCATGGTAATTCCATACACTTCTCCTAATGCAAGGTACACATTGTACACATATGCTTCTGGATTTGCAGTAGGAGATGTGCTGCTACAAGACCAAGGTATTGGATTACAACATGTTGCGTACCATGCTCGAAAGGTGAACAAGCATGAGGTACACTACCCGATCCACGAACAAGAGCTACTGGCAGTTCGCGACGCTCTACTGAAATTCCGTTGCTACTAAGATGGCGCGACGGGATTTACGGTAATTACAGACCACGACACGTTGCGAACGCTTCTTTCGGCAACGCGATTTGTCTACTCGACATGTGCGATGGCTTCAAGTTTTAGCGCCTTATCAGCGACAAATGGACATCGTGTACAAGAAAGGAGCAGTCAACCATGCAGACGCTCTGTCTCGCCGACCTGACCTAAAGGACTCATTACAATAGCTGCAACTCTTACGCGATTGGACCAACGACGAAGCATAATGCGAGTTACACGCGCAATTTTTTCCCTGTAATCCCGGTTACATCCTGACTCTGGACTTCATGCGGAAATCAAAAACGCTTATGACTCGGATAAATACATGCTTACCCGGAAATCTCTGCCTACACGGCTGGTACGTCAATCAAATGGACTCTTGTACGCCTACGGGACAAGACTGTATGTGCCAAACGTCTCTACATTGCGATCAAGAGTACTGTACGAACTACACGACGCACCGACCGCGGGACATCCTGGTATTACAAGACTATTGGCAGCAGTGACCCGAACGTTTTGGTGGCCTAACATGAAGCGGACAGTACAACATTATGTACGCAGCTGTGTTACCTGTCAACGCAACAAGGCAGCGCGACACAAGCCCTATGGACTCCTTCAATCGAACGAGGTACCGACCAACCCCTTTGAACACGTATCGCTTGACATGATTACGGACCTTCATGAGTGCGATGGGTATGATGTTGTGGCGGTATTCGTCCGTATGCTTACGAAACGGACGATTGTCGAGCCAATTACGAAAACGATTACAGCGGAGCAATTAGCGAAAGTTATGCACCGCGCTGTTTTCCGGCATTTTGGCTTACCACGTAAATTAATATCCGATCGAGATCCCTGGTTTATGAGCGACTTCATGCAAACCCTATTTAGGGTTGTTGGCACCAAGCTTAATATTTCTACGAGCTATCATCCCTAGACAGATGGCCAAATTGAACGAGTAAATCAGACATGGGAGCAAGTCATACGATGCTACGTGCACCCCTTGCACGACGACTGGGTTCAACACTTTACCAACTTGGAGTTTGCGATCAACGCAGCGGTTTCTACGTCGACGACTATGTCTCCATTTAAGGCGACGCTAGGATTCGAGCCGACATCTCCAACGACGGCTACATTTGAAGACAACGAGCCTAGCCGTACTTTACCGGAACAAGTAAAGATTCTGGTCGAGATGCACATATTTGCCCACGACTACGTCAAAGCAGCCCAAGCACATATGCAAGAAGCTGCAAATCGGCACCGGTTACCAATACCTTTTACAGTTGGCGACAAAGTTAAGCTCAAGGCGACAAATCTAAGATTTGTACAATAGTCATGTTCTAAACTACGCGACCGCTACATTGGACCGTTTCTCAATACGGAGGAAGTTTCCCCTCTTGCATTTCGGCTTAAGCTACCCCCTGGAGTACGGATTCATGATGTTGTACACGCCAGTCTCCTTGAAAAATGGAATTTAGACACGTAACATGCCGACTGTGCGCAGCCAATTCCGATTGTACACGATGCGAAGCGATTTGAAGTCGACCAAATACTCGATGTGGCTTTTAACTCCAACGGCACGGGACTTTTATTCAAAGTTCGTTGGGCATCACCGTTCAACGTACCTAGCGAGGACACTTGGGAGCCCATGCGAGGAGTCAACCACTTAAACATATTTTCCGAATTTCTTCGAACGGATGTTTATCGAGAATTTTCTGGGACCCCTGACTTTGTCAGATTTCGCAACCGCTGGCCTGCAAGAACCCCTAAGAAACCAAGACCATGAGTACTGCACAGCGAGGACGCTAGTGCTAAAGGAGGGGATAGTGTCATATCCTAGCCCATTTGTATGAGTGCTAGTATCAGACAGTACTTATTTCCCAATAAATGGTGCCTGTATCTTAGCAACGATATTCAGTGACTCTTTTATTGTCATCACGGCAGTACCACTGTATCGCCGTATTTTCCCTGGACAGTACAAAGTTACTAGCATTATCTCTTCTCAATAGTTCGTCTGTAGATAGTTCTAAGAGCTTGTGCGATAAGGTCTGAAAAACGGTACAGATAATCTCAGATAAGATGTATCACTAGCAATAGTTTGGTTTAGTTAGCAAACATCACAAGCTTCAGGTTCTAAGGCTATTTCTAGAACACCTTAGGCGTGGATATTTAAGACGGGGACTTACTGGCCGAGGGAGAGACCGAGAGACCGATACAGACTAGATTTACGCCACACCAAGATTGTAAGAAACCATGTTCCTAAGACAATCTTATTAATTCTCTCTACGCTGTATAATTAGATCCAGATTAGGTTCTACTATCAATCTAAGGTTGCCAACTTAGCCTAACCAAAGCAGCACCTCACAATAGGGCACTAATTCATGTATGCGTTGATGTTGGTGATGCGGGACGAATACATTAATGTATCAACATCGACATCTTCGCACACGCAAACTAAAGAAAATACCGAGCCGGATCACCGGATGGTAGACGTGTATATACTCAAGTCGCAATACTGCATTTTTTCTCTGGCCTTCTAAAGCAATTGTATTCAAGGGCTTCAAATCATATTCATCGGTGCGATCGATATCATGTAATTATATAGGTAATTCGTTGCACACCGTCCAAACCCATCATTGAATCATGGATGAATTTATTTCTTGGGGTAGCAATTCACGGAAAATCGATAAATAAGACCATAATAGATTCAGCTAAATAGACGTGGAAGCATCGATTGAATCGGGAACATGTTCATGGACCCATGTAATACGACACTTCATACATAGACTACACATGCATGCGCCTGATGTGGCACATGCATCGTGCTCCCGTGAATACTAACATGCATGATGCGGAGGCATAAAAAGGTACCCCACAGATGAGCTCATTGCCAAACCCCACCTCGAAATCAAACGTATCTTATCCCGGCTCCATACAAACTCGGTTGTAAATGTGTGAACCACGTGAAAAAAACTGAAAATGATTTTCAACAATACCGACTGAACGGCTCTTGTCTCTAGGCGGACCCTAACTGCCATCTAGGTCTCTTAGTTTGAAGCTCTGCGCCGTGGTCATCATCATGTTCTAATTTCTCCATTGACAATAGCAACACCGTCTTAAGCAAACATGATAATATTATTTCCCGCAATTGGAAACAATTTCACGGAGTTGTCGTTAATCTCCATAGATGCGCGGCTTGCTCCAACCGCTGCGAGGGCGTTGATCGACCAAGCTAGTCGGCACGCGCTTGTCTAGTCCGGCTTACTTGACCTCTACTCATGTGCGACTCCGGTCGTGCCGAAGATAGGAGGGGGGCGGGGGGGGGGGGGGGGGGGGGGGGGGGGGCGGGGGGGGAGGCATCGAAAAATCCCCTTGCCCACGTCGTCGACGGTCACGACTCGATCCGCGCACACCCTCGTTCGAGATAAATGCAGCTCACCCCAATCGCCGCTCCTCCTATACATCCTTCCATTCCCCTGCGGGGGCTAGGAAAAAGAGGATGTCCATCACTTCAAGCGGTGTCCGGATGTCGAGGTGGCATGAGTTTGGTTCCTCACGTCCCCGGTCCTTCTCCGAGTGCTTCGACGCCAATTTGATCGCGATGAGTCCGTTCGTACCCACCCCCAATAGTCTACGCCGTAAGGGGGGCGTATTTATGAGAAGTTTGCCGTCGCGATAACCCTAACACGCAACGTGCTTGAGGCACTCTTGTCGATGGTTGAGTACCGACTAAGGGAGGTTTTGTCGAGCACATGGATCGAGGGGCTGTCCGCAGAAGATGTCGGGTACGGAAATTATAACCGAAACCCTCCGTACCGGATATTCCGTTGGCGGTTGATCATGAGGACCTCCGCCGCTACACCGTGCCGCTTCTCCGCCTCCGGCATGCTTCGCGTCGTGCCTCGCCCACATGGGATGCTCGACATCCACATTGCTATCCGTCGTCTGACGAGCGCCGACTCTTCCCCGGGGATGTTTCCCGGCCGTCCGGCGCTAGATCCATCGCCCGCGTTCCACCGCCAACCCGTTAGTACCCTCCTCGGCACCAACACCTTGTGAGATACATGTCCCGCTCCTTGAGGAAGAGAGTATTTAAGGAGTGCGGATTTTGGTCTTTTAAAGAAACAATGGACGGCCCGTGCGGGAGATTTTGGCGCTGGTGTACGGGTACTTGTTTCCATAAGCCCTCCGTACATGGCTTGATCGCCCGGATCGTAGCTGCCGGTACCTCGTTCAGCCCCCTACCATGCCAGAAAAGACACGGCTGCATGGTTACTAGCGGCCACCGCGTGGAGTTAGAGGTACTAGGTGCCAACGCGCATGCTTGCGCACCCCCTCCGGGCGGCCGCCGTTGCACCACCTACTCGTCAACATGAGTAGTAGTAAAGCCCGCACGACCATTGAACACACGCCAAGCACTCTTCCGGAATGAACAATCGGTATAAAATCCCGACTCACCACCTCCCGAGGGGCGGGAGTTATCATTCAACGCCCACCGCCTTCTTGGCGATAGTGGAATCGGCGACGACAGTCGAGCCCAAGCTAGAATACTTCCTAGATGGCGTAATTGAGAGGGCCCGAAATCAGCAACCATTCCTCATTTGGTTCATGATGTACCCGATTTTCGTAGTCGCCTAAGAGGAGAAGTTCAATATGACAAGGCATATTTACATGTGGACGGACCGTGGTGTACTGGATCGGTCGGGAGCGTTGAGCGGGCATTAAATGGAGGTCAGATCAGCCCGGAGATAGAGGTGAATGTTGAGTGGTCGGTGAAGCCGGACATTGTTGCGGCGATGGTGAAGTTGAGAGGAGTTGGGGTGCATGTTTTGAGTGCCTACTGCCAGTGGTCGATGCAATACTCCATGCGGGGGGATACACGGATGGCTGGGTGCAGTGCGCGGAGTCTCGTAGGAGAAGTATTGGTGTGACGAATTCGTTGTCTCCCAGTCCTTTCCCTCCGTAGATGTGCCATTTCCTACCCAATAACGGATATCACATGGCAGAGTATGTTATGCCACCACTGACAACGGAAGCTGGACAACAATCGCTTTGTTGATATAGCTATGTACGTCAATTCAAATATTTATTACACGGGAAATAATCAGAAAGCGCCACAAATCTCATCGGAGGTCGCAAACACATGCCAGCTAGTAAGCTTCCCGAAGGTCGATCGAGCTCACGTCCACGTGGGAAGGTGCTGCGAGGCACCACAACACTGCCGCGGCGACGTCACTCGCATCAAGTTTTTGTGGCGAAGCACTGGGCTGTTGACCTTCGCCCGCCGCGGCAGCGCCACCGAATTCGGTGTTGACGGCCGAAGGGGAGATGAGACTCACTCGAACTGGCACACCGCGCTCCCGCACCTGCAACACCACGCCCAATCGCATCACGCATTACAAACCCTTCATGCCATTGGCCTTAAAACACGCAATCGAGATTCGTAAAGAGTATGGCCTCACGCTAATGCGCAGCGAGCATAAAATTGAGAAGCTCGCATACATTTAGGTATTACGGTTCTGCACAAAACAAACAACACAAATACGAGATGACCACGCAGAGCTTTTACACCAAACTGCTAATTCAAATATATGCGTTTGTAAACTAATTCGACATGAATGGTTAAAAGTCTAGCCCCACATTGGAGGGATCACTGGTTCCCGGTGTTGATGGCGTGAATATCGTCTGTCGCGGTATTGGAAAATGGGGTGGTTATGTTGATGGGAAGATGTTATATAAACATGTCGACTTTGATGGCATTTCACCGATGCATGCATAATATGACGACACAATATCAGTCGATTTCTTGCATGTAGATAGTTCATGTCCGCAGTGTTTCCTATTGACTCGCTATTGACTTCCTATCAACATCATGGTGGCATCAAACCACACGTAAGTTGGTATACCGCGATGGCACCATCACAGGCATTTACTTTCTGGAATTGTGTTAATATTGATGGCACACCTGCACCCTCATTACTGTTCAGTCGGCTCGCAAAACCACACAATTGGAAAACGAAAGGGTTATGGGCATAAATTTAAAACACAATCATGCATTTTGTTACACTTGCAATCACACCCAGTACGAAAAAATATAACAAGTCAGCGGTGATAATAGAATGCTTTTCCCCCTTTCAAGTCTAGCTTTCTTCACGACGATTTGCAAACACACACACACACACACACACACACACACACACACACACACACACACACACACACACACACACACACATACACACACGCACGCACACACACACACACACACACACACACACACACACACACACACACACACACACATATTTGGCGCGCCTGCGATAATAGACTGGCAGGTAAGCCCGCACCGTCACCCTCCACAGGCGGCGTTTTGCAAGCACGACTGAGTGTGAAAGTATTGTTGAGCTACCAGTTCATATGTCGGCTATACGCTCAAATCCCCCTTTTTCCGGACGTTTTCGGCATCTAAAACACACTGCTAGTAAAAAAGTGATGGCCTGCTGCTTAAACGTAAGCAGACGGATATCAGCGCAAGGCGTACCTCCACTCGCAAGGCGTCAGTGAGCGCTGCCACCGCGGCCTTGGTGGCGTGATAAAACCCGTCGCTGGCGTCCTCGTCACCGTCACGTCGAAGCTGGCCGATGTTGATGATGTGTCCGCCCGCTGCGCGCGACTCCATGTTTGCCACCGCTTCGCGCATGCACATACTCACCGCCAGCACGTTCGTGGAAATCATCTCGACCCACGCCGCGGTCGAGCCCTGCAGGCGAAAGCACGTTCACGCCCGCGGAAGAAATCAATATTGGCGCTCAACGTACCAATGGACCCCCTTCGACACGATATGAGGTTCAAATACCTGCCGAAATTCACTGATACGAGGGGCCCTTAGTTTCTTTGTGCCCGTCGTTCTTTGCATTTTTGTAATCATACACACACATACCTTATGTCTCTCACTCTGTATTTTTGTAATCATTAAGATAATGCACGGAGGCCCATGGTCGTGATACTTATTTCACACACACACACACACACACACACACACACACACACAAACACACGCATTTTAGCAGATCAATGTAGTAGGATTGGATTCCACTGCTTTTTCTTGTAAAGAATTCTTTTCTATTAGAATATCTGCCGACTTTGTTTCGTTTGAGCGTCTCACAAAATCGCGGCAAGCGAATGGAGTTTACAAAACTACTTAAAAATCAACGCAAATGGTTCATTAATTTCGGTGCGAATCAACGGCGTTAATTTGCTGCGATTTCTGCCCATTCACTGCGCTGATACCAATGTTTACCCGCTATCCTCCCAATTACAAGATAGCAACGCAAAGGGAAACATTGTGACACAGGAATGCTCTCATCCATTTCCTGCTATACCGATAAGTGGAAGGTTTTTCGGAGGTTAAAAGGAAGGCGCGAGTTGGTGATTTTATCCCTTCCACACATCGTGGACATTCTCCGTATTTTACCAGCTACCAACAATCAACCCAGAAAATATCAGACAATGCACATAATCTACCCTAACAATTACGCCATTAAGAAGCCCTAACTCGCAATGTTGCCAGCCCGCCGGTGCTGCTACACATCCACCTCCGGGCTTTTCAGAGTCGTACGTCAGCCGAGTTTATATAAATTTGACAACATTGCCTCCTCGTCACCCTTCAACTTTTGTGACTGTGCGCGAAAAAATTCAAAGCCACAAATTAACTTGCAATGTTTTTAAAAACTCAAAATACTTGAGAAAATTTAGATAACATTTTGGGAATTAAAAACACAGAGGTGACGCGAAAGGACGAGGCGTAAAGAATTGTCAAGGGGGCAGTGCCGACGCTGTGGCATGCCTTCCTGTTCCTCGGGCTTAGGTTTTTTCCGCTTTTCTTCTTTTTGCTTGGTGGCATATGCTGATTTTTCTTGTAAGCAAATATTTCATTATCAAGGGGACAAAAGAGAAAAAACAAAGGAGATGAAGTACGGATATAATAATAGCGCCGGTAAAGTACTGGATGACGGCGGATAAATGGTGGTACAGGTACTGGTACTAATAAAGGTACTGGTACTGGTACTTGTACCGACCGAGACGAGGGCCGCGTCGCCGCGACGGACGGCCGCGTTGTTGACGAGGATGTCGATGCCGGCGCCGGGCCAGCGGCGGCCGATGATCTTGGGCAGCGCCAGCACCTCCGCCTCCTTCGTCACGTCCAGCACTACGGGCAGAAGATTGCCGGGGTCGATGCCGAGGCCGGCGACCTCGGTCTGCAGCGCCTCGAGCCGTTCGCGGCGACGCGCGACCGCGACCACGCGCACGTCCGACTGAAGCAGCTCCAACGCGATGCATCGACCAATTCCGCTTGAGGCGCCCGTCACCACAGCCACCTAACGCCACGAAACGTAAAAAAGAGAAGGGAGGGGGAAAGGGTGCTATTGAGCAGGATTGCGCAGGGCCGATACGACGACCTTATCAATAATTCAAAACATAAATTAACAAATGAATGTCGAAAAAACAAAAAATGCAACCGTAAAAATTATCGTGAAAAAACAGAACAGCGCCATTTTTATTCTAAACATCGCCATTACTATAGTCCAGTTTACTACCCCCTTGCTCCACAGTCCATCCGTGGGAGCTGTAGCGGTATCAGTCACTCAATGACTGCCATATTGAAAAAAAAAACACAATAATCGACGTTGTTATGAATTTCACAAGAAAATTGTATAAAAAATTCGAATTCAACTTCAGAAAATTCCATCGCAATTATTCCTTCCGTCATAAATGAACGAGTCACACACACGTCACACACACACACACACACACACACACACACACACACACACACACACACGCTCCGTCTCTCCCCCTCGCCCTCCCCCTCTCCCTCCCTCTCTCCAACCTCCTCTCCCTGCCAGAGATCGCAGTTTCGTAAATAGTTTGAATTCATCCGAAATTCAAAACCAACAGCAAGCACTATTCCTCCTTCAACCGCGGAACAACTAACCTTTTGTAACATACAATTTTGTATTTCAGGTATTCGAATTGACCGAACATGTAACCGACTCCAAGAAATGAGCTGAATCCATGACGGGCAGCTAAACCACCGTCAGAGCTACACTTAACACTTCACCGCCATTGCGACCAACCGCAACCCCCAAACAGCTCTACAAGAAAAAAGGCAACACAATTCCCCTTTTCAATGCCACACAAGCCTATTCTGTCGAATGACACCGAAGGCGCAAAAAAATTGTGAACACACTAAATTGAGTAAAAAGGCGACAGACGCCGCATACATGGCCAGCCACGGCACACCCGTCCTACCACGTGGATGAGTACACCCGGCAGCGGTACTAAGGGGGAAAGAAGGATGTGGACGGGGCAGGCGCACCTTGTTAGCCCAATCGGAGGAGCGGTCAGCGGGGGAGGGGGGGCCGGGTCGGGGGTGATCCGAGTCGCCCTTCACATCCGCCCAAACCTTCTCCAGAGTGGGCGGCGACACGTGCGCCGCCTCGCCCTTGGCCCCCTCACCGTCAACATGAGGTGTCTCCGGCTCCCCCTCACCGCCCGCCTCCTCCTCCTCATTCCCGTCTAAATCCTCTTTCTCGTCCTTTGCCTTCATACTCTCCTCCGGCGCTGTGGCTGCTGCTGCCGGCGCCACCGCCTCCTTGCTGGGAACGGGCGCAGGCGGCGCCCCGGCGTCCTCGTCACCCGCCGCCGCGGGGTCCTCCCCGGCCAGCGCCATGTGCGCCACCGCAAAGAACTGCTCATGCGCCGATTCCAAATCGTCGTTGACAATCATGTAATCAAACAATCCGGGCTCATCCAGACTGCGCCACCAACACAGAGCCCGTCGCTCAGAACAACTGCATTATATCGAATTCACGCCATAACCTGACTAGAGGCCCATAGTTGCGTCTTGATAATGCCTTTCCGTTGATTTCGCAAACACACACACCCACACACTAGCTCTCTCCCTCTCTCTCTCTGTCTCTCTCTCTCTCTCTCTCTCTCTCTCTCTCTCTCTCTCTCTCTCTCTCTCTCCCTCTCTTTCTCCCTCCCTCTCCCTCTCCCTCCCTCCCTCCCTCTCTCTCTCCCTCTCTCTCTCTCTCTCTCTCTCTCTCTCTCTCTCTCTCTCTCTCTCTCTCTCTCTCTCCAAAGCGCGTTATGCTCTATCCACATTCAATTTCTAAGGCAGGAGATCGCATCTGTCGCCCCCAATCCAATCGAGCTGATGATAAAGGAGATGCCAACAGACAGACAGACCGACGCACCCTCAGTCGAGACACACTCATACGCTCATAAATGGGAAGACACAAACACACACAAACAAACACACTCAGACAGATCTCATACGCTCGCAAATAGGTACACGACAGACAGAAACCAATACACACAGGCAGAAACACACACACACACACTCACACACACACACACACACACACACATAATGTAGTAGGATATGGTGTCAAGAGAAAAGTATAACCACTATGAATATTGCAATTCAAACAAGGAAAGAATGGAACGTAACCCTAAGCCCTGAAAGCGAAAGACGAATCCAATACAATTATTATGAACTCTAACTTCTCAGCCTATGACACCCAAATCCCCCAACTAAAACAAAACTACACACCAATAACAGACAAACCCTAGGTAGGGAACTTTGACACGGGGGGGGGGGGGGGGGGGGGGGGGGGGGGGGGGGGGGGGGGGGGGGGGCGGCAAATGAGTCGACGAAAAAGTCGTGAGGAAGTCCGAGGCTCCGGGAATGAAAGGTATTTGTACAATTACCTTTCCAGCTCGCGGCGGCCGTTCTCGACTCGAATCGCGAGGGTTTCCTCGCTCTCGGTGGCGCGCCCGCGGATTCGCGCGATGAGCTCCTCTTCGCTGGGAGGCGCAATGAACACAAAGATAGCGCGCATGCCAGAAGCGCGAACCGCACGCGCGCCCTGTACGTCGATGTCGAGCAGGCAGCAGCGAGAGGACGCCGCAACCGCCGCGACCGAAGCCAAGCTCGTCCCGTAGAGACTGCCGTGCACGCGGGCGTGCTCGAGAAAGGCGCCCGCCTTCACCGCCTCCTGGAAATCCTCCTCCGACACAAAGTGGTAGTGGTCGCCGTCCTGGGTATCAGTTGACGTTAGTCCCCCCCCGCTTTTTCAGCAGCACGCCCCGTAGGACCGCGTCCACCCTCTACGGGACCAACCAACTCAGCAGAAAACTACTGAGGGCCGTCGTCGCACTCAACTCTGCCCCCGCTAAAAACACCCGCCCAGGTTCCGCCTGCTGTGCCCAAAGCAAGCTGGCCTGCCTAAATAATCACCGGATACCGCTGTTGCGCATAAAACTATGGTTCATCGCGCTTCGCTGTCACCAGATCGTCGCCGGCCCAACAGGACACAGCGAAGCGCGCGAAGCGACGGGGGACAGAATCTCTTCACATAACAAAGTTACCGCATCACAGGAGCACTCGCACCTTTTCACCGGCGCGGGGCGGACGGGTGGTGTGAGAGACAGAAAACCCAAAGCGGCTGGGATCGGCTTCCATCAGCGCCCGCAATAGCGTCCCCTTGCCTACCCCGCTGGGCCCGCAAACAACAAGCGCCCACGGCTCGGCACCCTCGCCCCGGGCCTCATCGTCGCGCCTGCCGCCCTCCACAGCCTCGTACCGCCCCTGCTCCTCCACGTCGGCGGGCACCGACTCTGTAGCGCCCATAGCGTTTCAAGTATTGCAGGTCAGGGAACTGCAGGTGGAGTTCGTTGTCGGATCCAGTGATCCACGGGGAGCCTTCAGTAGTCCAGAAAACCGTCAGTAGATTTCCGCCGATCTGACCTCTGACCACAGTCGCTACCGGTCGTGCGTTTCACTCGCCAGCCTCGCGTCGGTATTCTTCGATGCATCTGTTGATGCAAGCTCG
This sequence comes from Tetraselmis chui, assembly GCA_026401115.1. Taxonomy (NCBI): domain Eukaryota; kingdom Viridiplantae; phylum Chlorophyta; class Chlorodendrophyceae; order Chlorodendrales; family Chlorodendraceae; genus Tetraselmis; species Tetraselmis chui. The sequence continues at coordinate 29,838 of JAPMLY010001176.1, forward strand.
TCCGTCCACGGACGCCTAGGTCGGGGTGATTATGCAGTACTTTGCACACTGTTTATGAAGAGTAATGACATTCTTACAAGAAAAAGCAGCGGAGACCACCAAGCAGAAAGAAGAAACAGGAAAAAAGCTAAGCCCGAGGAACAGGAAGGCATGCCACAGCATCAGCAATGCCCTCCTTCAAAGCGTCGCGGAAATAGGAACCCATAGTGCCATGAAGAGCAGCAGAAAGACGTTGCATGGATTATCGCCGCACATCCCTCAAAAAACGCCGAAAATGAACATAAGTAGATCGACGTACGAAATGCTACATACTACAGACATAACTATCAGAGCGCAATAAAGAACGAGAGTCGACGGTACCCATCCCGCGGAAGCGACGAAGTGCCACCAAATTAGCTAAGCGATCAACAAACCCAACCGCCATAGGCGCCAATCGGCCCCCATCCTCCAGAGCGAAAGGATAGTAGCAATGGACCGCTTGAACCGAAGGCGTGCCAAGCAAAGCAAAGTGCGGAGGTCCATATCATGTGTGCCAGATCCCACTGCAAAACTGCCCGGGAGTGCGAGACGAGCACCTATACGTGGAACATTGGTGTTCGTGCGAGCACTTGCAACCGTCCCATCAACATCAAGATGACGGTGTGGAGCCATGCAGTCTAACCAAACCACATCCTCATGTCGATCTCGAGAAGCTCCCGACCGAATACGGCGGACCTTCAACCGCAAGTCCCGCCCCTTAATAGCCTCCGCTGCAAGCATGAACTCTTCAAGCACGCGGACAATATGTTTGTGGGGCTGAATGACGTACCAAGAGTACGGGGCACCGGGGGATGTCGTCCATTAAAAAATTGAAATTTGAAATTAAAAAATTTGAAATTTGAAATTTGAAACACTCCAATACCAGTATAAAAACCGGCTGGAGTCTCTGGCCCCCCCTTATGCTATGCCATACAGGACTTAGTAGACTGAGGTAGACCGTGAACCACTAATCCCAACCTCTCCAATGGCAGTAACGATACCGTCTAAAACATACTCATAAACAAGTACTGTCTGCATACAGGTATGAAATATAAAATGTCGCTAGTCTCCACGATACGCGGCCTGCTCCAGCCGCTGTGGGGTCGCTGATCAGCAGAGTTGTCCAGCTTGAGCTGGTCGAGGCGAACCTGCCTGACCTCGGCTCATGTGCGACTCCGGTCGTGCCGGAGCTTGGGGGGAAAGGCAGGTAAAAAACCCCCCTCGCAAAGGTCGTCGTCGGTCCCGCCTCGATCCGTGCTCAACCCCGCCCGAGGTATTAGCCGCTCCTCTCGACGCAGCTCGCCACCTAGCCGAGTCTTCTCTCCTCCTTCGGGGGCTGAGAAGAGAAAAGAACTAGGCTGCAGACGGTGTCCGGCTGGCTCTCCTGCCCCCGAGCCAGATTTTCTCCTGTCCCCTGTCCTTTTCCCGTCTGTCTCCAACACCTATCTGATCGCGCTGTGGCCGTCCGTGCCCTCCCCCAGTGGTTTACGTTGTTAGGGGGCCGCCTTTACGAGCAGTGTGCCGTTACGATAACCCTAGGCACACTGCCTGAGGCAGCCTATCGATAACTGGGTACCGACTGGGTATCGTCCATAAGCATAGCACTTGTGGAGTGCTAACCCGACATAGAGGTGCCATATATACCGTCGACGAAGGTCCAGAGCCACGTGACTATGAGAAAGCCTCATTGCACCGCGGACACTTTTGAACATCCGGTATTGTTAGAACTAGCGTTGCATTACCTAGTGCTTATGTACAAGGTAGCTAGTCCTTATCTTAGTACTTTGTGTTGTACTAATAACGGTACTCTATTTCCCCGTTAGTGGCTGTCGGCCGGCCCTGCCGGTGCCTTCGCTGGCCGCCATCTCTCTCGTTTCACTTCCTTTGTCCCCACTGCTGGCCCCCTAGCGGGGCCGGCTAGACTACCCGTGTAACCATAACTTCCAAACTCCAACTGGTTATGGGCCCCCTACAACGTTACCCGGGATAGTCAGACCTCCGAAATACGGCAGCCCCAAGTAGGAGAAGAGCGTGCAACCCAGATACTCGCTCTGAAGTCAACACCGACGCTAGCCGCCCAAGGTCCCCCGTGGCCGCCCTAGGCTAGCAGTACCGCCTCCGCCACCCAAGGAGAAGAGCGTGCAACCTGGATACTCGCTTGAACTACCACTACCGACACCAGCCGCCCATGGTCACATATGGCCGCCCTAGGTTGGTTGTCTACACCACCCTGCTCACAGCTCACCGATGCTATCGACCGGATCTAGTTTCAAAAATCAAATTCAAACCGATTCGCGAAAATTCGGCCCGCGCGTACTTTAAATAGTACTGCTGTTGTTTTTTCCCGAGGCAACGCCGCAACGCTCATTTGACAAAGCGAGGTTCTAACCTTGCCCACGGCGAAGGGGGGGGAGTCGACACGATAGCGCGCGACTATTCTCTTCGAGTGCCTACACGCTTGTGGCAGCCCTTTTGGCTTTTCCCCGTCCTCGCCGGTCGCTCTCCTGCGATAGCTAATTCGCACGTGGACGGTTTTCCCGCTACATGTCAGACTAGTACATTAAGCAGTACATTAAGCAGTACATTAACCAGACCAGTTTATTGTCGGCAACTCGCCTCATCCCGTTCCTGTGAGCACATGTAGCGTCACCTACCCGGCCTGAGATACCGCTACCCGAACAACGCGTACGACCAAGATGACTCCTTCCTCGAAGACAAGCAAGGGCGACGACAAGACCTAAGCTACCTTGAGGGGGAGTGTTAGAACTAGCGTTGCATTACCTAGTGCTTATGTACAAGGTAGCTAGTCCTTATCTTAGTACTTTGTGTTGTACTAATAACGGTACTCTATTTCCCCGTTAGTGGCGGTCGGCCGGCCCTGCCGGTGCCTTCGCCGGCCGCCATCTCTCTCGTTTCACTTCCTTTGTCCCCACTGCTGGCCCCCTAGCGGGGCCGGCTAGACTACCCGTGTAACCATAACTTCCAAACTCCAACATGTATAGGCGCGCTCCGCAGTGAGGCCAAGCACCCGGTGCAATGCCATCGTATAACAATCGGATGGCACCTTGAAACAAGACTCATGTGAATAGAAAAAGAGAGCCAAAGCCCCGAGACCCGTACCCGAAATCACCCTCATATTGTCCGGTGGGGAAGCTCTGTAAAACGCCAAGAGGTCAAGGTAGGCCCGGGCACGAAGAATGCGCGAAATGCCCCGTTGAATGCGGCCCCCGGAATCTCCCGAGCGAGTGAGAGCATCGGGAGTCGGAAGTTGTGGGGTAAGTCAATGGGGTAAGTTAATTGCATTGTTAGCCGGAGATGCCACCAACTCGACATCGGGCCCAACGTAATCGGAAAGGTCCTTGTTTCGTGTGTTTGTCAACACCACCAGCATTGTTTATAAACATTTATTGCCCTATATTTCACCAATCGGATAGCATGGCCCGGCCGGCGCCCTGTTCCGCGACTGCCCTATATTCCAAGTCAACTACCATATCTGCGGCGATTTAAATCGGCTGAAGTCAATATCGCGAAACGGCAAATCCTCGATCTCGCATCATTTTCATGCTACAAAGTACAAGCATATTCTGCTATCGGTCTATCGCTGTCTCTTGTCGTCTCTATTTTGCCTCAATATAGAGGTTTAGGGTTTTAGGGTTTAAAAGGGCGTTGACGGGGTTGACTGGGATGATTATCGGATCTCAGATCATCGATACCATCCCATTATTTGCAGTACATGGTCTCGGCAGTAAAGAGCGGTAAAGAGCGGTTTTACCGGTGATGGCAGCGCGAGGAGCAATAACGTACAATGTTGTTTCGCTTCCTTACAAGTAAGCACAGTAATAATGTACTTAACAAAGCTATCCCATCACCCTTCCCCTGCGCCAGCAGACACAGGTTTGACTTTTATTGTTGTGTCAAGCTCCTCGGTCCTGGATACCAGCAGTGTCCCCCACAACCACCGGAAGAGGCGTCGCGTGAACCGCCCACAGTGCTGTGGGTCGCCTACCCAACTCCCCGTGCAGCCCTTGACGGCGGGTCCTAGACCAGACGTAGTTAGGTCTGATAGAACATGGTGGCTGCGTCCATGGCCAGGGGCGCGAGACCGCTGCGGCCACGAAAGTCGGTGGATTACCGCAGCGAAGGACTCGGCGCAGCAGACGAGCCCGCCTGGCTACAGCTCAAGGTCCGCACCCAAGCTCCTCTCATTTCTTACATACTATTTTTTTTCCAAAAGCGTCCCAGCCCGTGCATTCTTCTACGCCCGTATCGTCTCAACAGGTAAATACAGAAACATCTCACCACCCCGTGCAACAACACAAAACTGTAATATATGAGTGAGACCATCCGCCCGTCCGAGAGAAATACCCGCGCCTGTCCTGTCAAAAAGCGTGCCGGCTCACTTTTATTCACCAAAAAATCTGCTAACGCTTTCATTTTATCGCATGCCTACGGATGTATTCTACGGATGTTGTAAAGCGTGATGAGGAGGCGGCGAGGGCCAAGGAGAAGGCTGCGAAGGCGCGCGGACGGATGCCTTTGTCCGCTGACGCAGAGAACGTAAACCCTCAGCTGGGCAGAAGGAACGGCGGCACGCCAAAGAACGGCGACGGGCAGGCAGGCGTCAGCGGAAAGGCAAACCGGGCCGTGGGTCTGAGGACGGTGCCGGTCAGTGCGCCGTCGAAAAGCGCCGTCGTCCGTGTCGGAAGTAAGCGGAAGGCCAAGTCGACGGGCGGGGTTGTTAGCCCGAACGCTGACGTGGAGCCCGTCGTTGGCCCAGCCAAGAAAAAAACGCCACCGCGGAAAACTGCCGTTGACTCGGCGAAAGCCGCATCACCGGTCGCCGAAAACAAATCCTCCCGTAGGAGTCGCTCGAATGGAGGCCCGGCGACGGAAGGCAAGCCTCTGGCTGACAACGCCGGGGGCAGTCCGGTTGCCGATGAGGAAAATTTAGCGCGCGCGTTAGAAACTGCGAAGGACAACTCAGCACAGAACGAAAAAACGCAAGAGGCGGCTGCTGCATTGCAACAGCTTCAGGCTGGGGAGGCTGCAGCTCTGGGAGGCGCCTCACAGCGAGGTGGAAAGGGAGTGAGGGCAGCCGGCAGAGCAGCCACTCGGGGCAGAAACGCGGGGCTGATTGTGGAGGATTTGGATGAGCAGCGCGTGAAGCGGAGTGGTGGCAGACAGGCCTCGCCCGCAGCTGGAGGCGGGTCACAGCTACTGAAGCCTGTGAAGGGGCTGCCTGGGGTGCACCAGAGAGTCACCGTCGTGGCAGATATAAATCAAGAAGACAGCCCCCCGCCCGCCCCCTCAGCTCCTCCACCTGCGAGCGTTCCCTCGTCTGAAGCGAATCTTACAGAGAGCCTCGCGCTGCCCTTGACGCCCGGGGAGTCACTCAAGCCGTCTCCACCTGGAACCTCCACCGTTGCATTTCTTCGGTTGCAGGTACACCCCAAATGAAATCCATTAAGCATTAAAACCCGGACATTGTGAACCGGCACTGATTGCTCGACGCACATCAATGCAGGACGCCTACATTGGTCTGCAAGAAAAGTACTCTTCGCTGAAGGAGGGGAAATTAAAAGAGCTGGAAAAGCAGCTTCAGGTGAGTGCCAAACCCTAAACGCGAATAAAGTGCCTTTTTCATTTTTGTGTTGTGTTTTTGCTTTCCACATTATCACCTTGGGATGATCGTCAGCTCGCCCCTGCCTATCGCAGTTGGACTCGCAGGCGGTGGATGAGCACATCAAGGCGGCAGCCAGGCTGGCGTCTCATTGGAAGCAGGAGGCAGAGCACCAGGCGGCGCTGGCGCAGGCCATCGGCGGCGCTGAATTTCAGCGCGAGCTGCGCCAGCTTAAGGTGGAAGCGGCGTCAGAGAGGCGGGTCAGGCTGGAGACGGAGGTCAGGTATCAGGCGCTGGAGGTGGAGCTGCTGAAGGCACAGCATGCACTAGAGCGAGCTGAAGCGCGGGCTGAGGCAGCGGAGGAAAACGCACGGGGACGCTTCTTCTGCACGGCCGAGGCAGAGACTCAGACGGAGAGCCCTTCTGTACCTACTGTTAACGTCAGCTGCGGCAGTGAACAGGAGGGGGTTCAGGAGGATGAGGGACTCGCGGCGCTGTGTGCCGCATATACGTCTGGCTCACCAACAGAGGGTGTGACTGGCACACCGGAGGTGGAGGTATTGGGGACGCCGCAGTGTGAAGGGGGTGCATCGGGGGGCGGCCTCAAGCAGAGCAACTCGGTTGAAGGAGTCGAGATGGCGTCGCAAGAAGCAGGGCACAGCGCGTCAGGGAACCCTTCGCAGATGTGTGACGCGCCTATGGATGTGGACGAACAGGAGGACGATGAGGAAGAGGAAGAGATCATTGTGTTGGAGATTTGTCTGAATGGGGAAGAGGAGTCTGCGGTCGGGAGTGTGGCGGGGGCGATGACTCCATGCAGCGTGAGACGGCGACGGGTGGACGAGATGGATACCGTCGCACTCTCAAACCCCGCGCACACCCCCACCGGTCCCATCCGTGTCGTGTTCACGGGGCTGCCGACGAGGAGCGAGGGCTGTCCTGCGCCTCGCAGTCTGGAGGGCGCCATGGAAGGCACTCACCGAGTATTGGACCTAGGCGAGCTGGTCAGTGACGCGGAGGCTGTGTTAAAGGAGACAGAGGCGGTGGTAGGTGGGGGTGACGAGGCGATGCAGGACCCGGATGCTGCGTTGGTGACTGCCTCAATAGCAGCATCACCGTCTGTTGAGGATGTCATGGATTGGGTGCCTCTTCAGCTGCTCACAGATTTCAAGAACTCGGCCGGCAGTCGGCCTGGTTTTGTCGCCTATACCCATCCCGCGTCAGGACTGCAATTCGAGCTTGGCCCCGCACCGGATCCCGAGGGTTTTACGATGGACTCGGGCAGCGAGGAGGAAGAGGAGATCATGTTTGTTCCGGTGCGACTGGGCGACACGGCGGCGCACCTGCCGGAGTACCTTCAGGAGGAAATTACGTTCCCAGCGTCAGGAAAGACCAAACTCCTCTGCACGCTGATGGACGTCCTCGCCGTGTTCCACCCGCCGAGGCACAAGAGGGCGACAGCGTAGCCCTTTTCTCTCTGACCTGCGTGCTAAACTTTGTGTGTGGGTATGCAAGACAGTGGCCAGCTGCGAGCCAGTCGCTGGCCGTTCTTTCATTTTATGTTAAACGTCGTTTTACTTTACTAGTCCACGTTTTTCGAACCTTCCCTATGCGGACACACCAGCCCATCTGCATGCTCTTTGGTCTGCAAATGATGGTCCTCTTGATATACATGCGCTTGCCCACTGCACTAGTTACATGCACAGCTTGCTTAGTGCACGGATTACGTTACTCTGAATTTGTTGTGTCACAGCGGTGTCTGAAGAAACATAGGGCCTTGCTTCGTCTTTAGCTACTACAACACAGCAGGACTCAGAGTCGCGTGGTGCGGGTAGAAGACTTGAACAGGTCGCGGGGGGTGGTTGGCGTGGGCGTCTCCGCTTCGTCGTCGCTATCCGCGTATCTATGAGACCGCCTAGAAGAGCCACTGCTCGTTAGCCCTTTCACGCTGCGTGTCGCACCTGTACCCGTCTCTGTCGTCCCGGTAGCACCACCACTAACCTTAACAGCCTCGCACCCCTGCTGCTGCCGCTGCCTACTCTTGCCGGAAGTATGCACAGGATCCTTGGAATCCTGCATGCTGGATTCCTCTGACACCTTCCATGCCCCTTCCTGGCTGTCTATGCCGGGGGAGTTCCGAGCGGACGTGTGCACGTTGGTGGAGGGCGTAGATGATAGACCAACGCTCACAGTCGTAGCCTCGCTCGAGTCAGACCCGGAGGCCTTCCGTGCCCGATGCTCCTGCAATCGATTGAAGAATCTCAGAAAGGCGAAGCATAAAGTTTTCACACCAACCAGGAGGTGGAGGCGGGAGGGAAGGGTCCGGACGAGTGTAGCCGCACTGTCGCAATAACAGTTTCTGTGCGATTCACTGAAATATTGATTATTAGGAGTGTTTTTGCGTATTTCGCTATGTAGCTACCAAGGGCGACAGGCAAACAGGCAGGTCACGTTACGAAGAAGGGAAAGGCGGGGGGGGGGGAGGGCGTGGAAGGAAAATGATGTAGTGTGGACATGGAACGGACGGAGTTGTGTGATTGTATTGTTTCCTTCGGACGATGGCTTCACGCCGTCACTTCATCGGGTTTAATTGCGTTTAGTGGCCGTGTCGGTTGCGCAGCATGTACCACCCACCCGCATCTGACGGCGAACTTGAATGAGAAACTCGAAGCATTTCCTTCTCTTCACCTCCTCTGCCGCAACCACTCCGCAAATTAGGCCATGCCGACTGTCGACGAGGAAATGGTATGTTAAGCCGTCGGCGGCGAATGTGTAGCGACCGCAGTCAGTCGGGCATCGCGAAAGGCACTTGTGCATCAGGGGCTTGCACCGCCCGGGTGCCTCGCGGCACAAGTACTCCGTTACGAGGCAGTGCCGCCCGTCCGGTGCCACCTCGAAGACGCAAGAGTATGGGAAGTGGGGCTGCCCGTCGTCCTCGGGAGATGATGTCATAATCTATCTCAACGGTCGTACAGCGGACGACTGCCCGTCTTTTTTCACGAGCCTCCTCTCGCCGGACAGCCCCCGGACCCCGATATACAGAGTCACAATAAATTGCCGGCGGCCTGTCCTATGCTTCACGCTGGCACGCTGCCGCTAGTCTTCGAGCCTAGGTATGGTACGTGAAATTTTCCCGCGCTGAATTTGTGACCAGTGGCTAAAGGCGCGACCGGGCGACTATTTTGGTTGTAACTTGTAACCGCTTCAACCACTCGGCAGAAACGAATCCGGTCGCCGGAGAAATTTGAAAACTATAGCGACAAAGCCGGGAGAACCACCACCCTGCCTAACACCGGCTAAATTTCAAAACTGATGACCCTGGTGCGCGAATGAAGCTTCGCGTTAGTGGAAAGGCTTTTGCCTTGGGTTCTGCTAGGTAGACCGCAGTCGTGTTCCAACTAGCACATCCGTGCACGACGCCCTCGCGCCCCCGTCCAGGCAAGCCCGAAGCGCAGCAAACACACGCAGTACCTGTACAGGTAGGGAACTCAACGACAGATGTCCGCGGACATACTTGGGTTTGTCGCTGTAAATAATAAGTAAATATTCTTACAAAAAAAGGAATTGGAAAACACCAACAAAAATAAGGAGAAAAGGAGAGGGAAAATACACAACATGCCTAAGCCCGAGGAACATGACGGCATGCCACAGCACCAACACTGTCCTCATGCAAAGCGTCGTGAACATAGGAACCCAAAGTGCCATGAAGAGCAGCAGAAAGACGGTGCACGAATTATCGCCGCACATCCCCCCAAAAACGTCGAAAGGAGCATAAATAGATCGACGAACGAAATGTTGCATACGGGCATAACTGTCAAAACGCAATGAACGAGAGTATGCATCACCCATGCCAAGCAAGAAACAAACTGCCACTCAAATAGCGAGGTGATCGGCCAACTCAACCGCCATAGGCACCGACCAACCCCCACCCTCTGAGGTGCTACTGTGGTTAGGCTAAGTTCGCAACCTTAGATTTATAGTAGAACCTAATCTCTGGATCTAGTTATACAACGTAGAGAGAATTAATAAGATTGTCTTATGAACAGGGTTTCCTACAATCCGGGTGTGGTGTAAATCTTGTATGTACCGGTCTGGGTCTCTCTCCATGGCCAATGAGTCCCTTTCTTAAATATCCACGCCTCATGTATACTAGAAACAACCTTTGAACCCGTAGCTTGTCTTGCCAACTAAACTAAACTATTACTAGCGCTACATATATTATCTCAGATTATCTGTACCGTCTTATCTAACCTTATCGCACAAGCACATGGCAATACTCCGTCTCGGTTTTTACCCCCCGCTCCTAGAATGCGCTCCCACGGTCCTTTGAGGTGCGTTGGTTGCTCCGCGTCGTTCCCGACCCCTCAAGCGTTATGCGCCCACCTGAATTCCCCCGGGACAACGTGCACTTTCGCGCCCGACAGATGCCCAGTTGTGGATGCCGATCGCCACCTTCTCGCGCCGTGCACTTTTTGCGGACGATACTTTCGGAGCGGTGGCCTTAGTAGACACCAACATTATTGTTCTCACCGCAATAATACGCCCTCCCAACCGCCGGCATGCGGTGCTTCGCTTCCGCGCGGTCGGCCGTCCCCGCCACACCCCCAGTCCTTACCCCCCGCCGTCCAATAGTGCCTTGACCATGGGGCCATTGGTGGGGAGAACTCCAAAGCCTCTTCAAGTCCTACCTCCTTTCCTTCCGATCTAGTACGTCCTCGAACGGCGTCCCCCCTTCGGAGGTACGCCTCGACAAGCCAGTCTTCGAGGAGCTTGTCGGTTGCGTTTTGTCTTTCCACCCAAGGGCACCCAAGGGGGCCACCCAAGGGGCTTCCGCGGAAGCGGCTTGGGCGGCGCTGCTTTTATTTCCTCGCTTAGTTTTACGCCCCATGGCTGATTTCACTTCCGCGGGGCATCTGCCCCCTGACCCGGTCGTTGATTACCGTGATAACCGCTTAGCCTATTGGACGTTAGGAGACCTCGATACGTTGTTTTCCGCCGCTCGCGCTCACGCATCCCTTACCAACGGGCGGGCACCGCCACCTACCTCACTTTAGAGGGCCGGTACCGACCCCATCTCCCCTTCGCAACCCTTTCATAACGGCGTCTCGGCCAAGGTCGCCAACCGGGCGGCTTGTCTAGCTGCGGTTGGGGAGTACCGTCGTGCTATGGAGGCCCTAAGCTCCAACCCCGTTGCAAGTGCTCGTGGGGTGCACAGGGAATTATCAAGGTTGCACCCACAAGAGGATGACGACCTCGCGGACGTGTTGCCGGATCCCTTCTCCCTCCCTCGTATCAAACTCCGTGCTTCGGAAGTTGATATTATGGAGGTCGTTGCTAGATGCCCTCGAAAGTCTAGTCCTCATGTTGATGGTTGGAGGTTTGAAACTCTTCGCGCGTTGGGTTCCCCTTGCACTTTCACCGGCTCAGCCGAAGCCATCGTGAATGCAGAGGTTCCACCAGGCGTTACCTCATTCCTTGCCTCCGCCACACTTTTCCCGCTAGACAAGTTTGACCCCGAGCAACGCCGCGCACAAGAGCAAGAAGTTTGCGACCAAAAGGGGACGTTGCGCCCTATTGAAATTGGCTCCGTTTTAGTTCGTTTCGTGAATCGTGCGCTTCTCGCCGTAATTGGTAGTGTCTCATGTGACGAAGTGTCTCAATGGTTGGCTGCTCGGCACAAATTTGGGGTCGGCGTCCGCGGCGGGGTTGAGATCGTGCAGTTCATGGTCCGAGCCGCGCTTGACGCTTCACCGGACTGGGCGGACATGCAAGGCGACGCATCCAACGCGTTAAACGAGTTCTTGCGGCGTCCAATGTTTGAGGAGTTGTCAGCAAATCACGCGCTTCGACCGTTGCTCCGCGTCGCTACTATGTTGCATGGCCGTCCATCTACCTTGTACGTTTACGACTCATCAAATGCTCACGGCCCGGCCATGCCGATCCCGAGTACCCGTGGAGTCCATCAAGGTTGCGTTCTCGGGGCCATGTTCTTCGCAATAGTTGCTCCCCGGGTATACAAGCAGTTGGCTGCGATTGCCCCGAACGAATCCGCAGTTTGCGGTTATTCTTATGATGGTCACTTCCTGGGACCTCCTGCGTCTCTCGTGGCTATTGGTGACGCTATGCTTGAGGCGTATGCTAGCGTCGGCCTCACAGTAACCATCCGCAAAAACTGTTTGCACTCCCCTTTGGGTGTCGGTGATGCTTTCGATAACTTACCCAACGGCCACATCATGCGGGGAGTAAATGTCTACACGGAAGGGACGAAAGTATTGGGGCGGGCAATGGGTACATCCGATTTTGCTCGAGACGTGTTTGAAACGGCCTTAAGTAAGTATGAGGCCTACGGCGAACGTCTAAGGGGTCTAGCGACTCACCGGCACTCTCACACTACGTATCCATCAACATTACAGCCGCCGCTTCGGACACTTTGCCCGTACAATCCCCCGAGGTCTTGGCAGGGGCGAGGTCAGTGACACCGTCGTGACCTTCCTCGAGCGCGCTGACAATGCCACCCTAGATGTGGCGGCTGAGATATTGGGCCTTCTTGCAGCTAGCCTACCCCGCAACACTCGCTCCGAGATGTCTCTTTCTATACGTTTCGGAGGCATGGGGGCGGGGGACTTGGTTGCCCTGGCGGATGCGGCCCATGTCGGAGCGGTCGGTTTGGCAGTGGGCTCATCTATCCGTTTCCTTACAACACAAGATGCTCGCGTGCGCGGGGATTCCCACGACGAAGTTCCGATGGAGCCGACCAGGTATGGACGGCTAGCGACTGCTATGACCACAACGGTGTCCCGAAGACATGGTACACCGGACGGAGACGACAGCGACAGCGAACCCATGTGGTCGTTAGAACTCGCTTCGTCGTGGGCGCGCTAAGATGCTGCGTGCGGTTCTCACGCTCTCGCCGAGTCCGATGATAACCACAACAGCCTTAGCGATGCTTCCCCCGCAACGTCCAACGGTGGCTCGCGCAGGCTGCGTAGCCGAAGCCCGATCAAACAACGAGCAGATTGCTCGGTCCCTTGATGGCCTACCCTCGCTCGTACCCCGTCCTACATTTGCCACGGACATCCTTCCAAAGTTGCAAGCCGACCTCAGTGAGCGCGTCAACTTGCTTCCCTTCGCGAAGCTCGCTCCCACATTTTCCAACCGCGCCCGGCTGGAGTCTAGGCGTTTTGTATCTCGTCTCGGCCATGCCGCCCTTGCGTTTTTGGCTTCGGACCCGCCTACTTCGGGTCGCCTGGGCTGGCTCCGTGACAAGTTCCTTGAGCACTACGACGCAGTTTTCCGCGTTGCGGTCTGTCGTATCTTCGGCCTACCCTCATTCCGCATCCTCACTACTCTACGCTCCCCCACTGCTTGTGCTTCTTGCTATCTCTCGGTTCAAGCTATGCGGGGTGCGTTCTCGTCGGCGGGTGTTTGTTGAACGTGGTATGCACGGTTCGATAAGGAAGATACTGTAACGTGATGGTTACAGGTACGCTACACGACCAGCCTTGGGTGGCGGCTGGTGTCGAGACAAGAGTGTGTTTCAGCTGTCGCTGTCAGCTGTCTGTACGCTAGTTTGTGATATCGCGCTCAGACACTCTAGGTGATGTCATGTACATAAGGACTTCTATCAGAGCATACATTAGCTCTCTGTAACTAATCTGCATTAGAAATTACTTACAACACTCCCCCTCAAGATAGCTAAGGTGTGTCTTGTGACCAGATGGAAGTGATTACAGAATTCCTTCTACGAAGTGTGTCGCTGCATGGGTCCAGATGTCCCCAGAATGGCGCTCCTGTGTTTCACGAGTGCAGGTCCAGGTAGTGGCTTGGTCAGCATGTCAGCGACCATGTCACCGGTGGGTAGGTACCGTAGTTTGACGGTCCCCAGTTGTACGTGGTCCTTCACGAAATGATACTTCAGGTCGATGTGCTTGGTCTTCTCGCTCACCAGTGCATTCTGCGAGTAGGCGATGCAGCTCTGGTTGTCTTCCCAGATTGTGGTCGTCCCGCTGACAGGTCGACTGAAGATCTCCGACAACATCTGTCGAATATGGATGGCCTCCTTAGTCGCGTCCGCTGCTGAGTAGTACTCAGCCTCGCATGTTGACTGTGCGACGCAGGACTGCTTTCTAGACTTGTAGCTGACTGCACCTCTGCCCAGTGTAAAAACAAATCCCGATCGTGACCGGCGTGTCACACTGTCATTGCCCCAGTCTGCATCAGCGAAGCCTGTAAGTTGGAAAGTGTTGTCCTCACCCCCCCCCAACGTCAGGCTCATGGCTGGAGACCCTTTAAGATAGCGCAACACTTTCTTAAGGGCCTGCATGTGGGCCACTGTAGGGTTCGCTTGCGCAGAGCCCAGAATGCTGAGCGCGGTCGAAATGTCCGGGCGAGTGCATACAACGGCATATTGCAAACTGCCGAGCAGACTCGGGTAAACGTCCCGGTCCGCGCCTGTGAGGGGTACAACCGTCTGCTTGGAGAGCGCAGCCAAAAAACCGGGGTCCATCGGGAGACACGAGGGTTTGCAGTCCACCATGTCATGTTTTTCAAGCAGCTCGCGCACGTATTTGCCTTGATCGAGGCTGATGGTGCGCGCCGCTCTGTCCCTGGTGATGCGCATGCCGATGATGTCGGACAGGTCACCCCGATCCTTGATGTCAAATCGGGATCGCACCAGCGCGGTGAAGGCCACCCGCCAGGCGGTGTTGTTGCACGCCACAGGCATGTCATCCACGTAGAGGGCAATCATGGCGAAGACGCCGTCGGCCTCAAAGATGTAGATGCATGGGTCAGAGATCAGCTGGCGCCAGCCTTGAGAGACTAGCCAGTCGCGAAGCAGCTCGTTAAACTCCCTGGGGGACTGCTTCAAGCCGTATAGGCACCGGCGGAGGTGACAGACATTGGTGGTACCGTCATGGAACCCCAGGGGCTGTCTGATGTAGACATCCTCCTTGATGGGTGCGTACAGAAACGCCGTGTCGATGTCGAGACCACCCAGGTCGAGGTCACGAGCAGCGGCAATACTGAAGAAGACGCGGAGGCTAGCTAGTCGGATGACGGGTGAGAACGTCTCCGTGTAGTCAATCCCCTCGCGCTGGCTGCAGCCTTTTGCGACAAAGCGTGCCTTGTATCGAGAAACAGCACCAGATGCGTCTGTTTTAGCCGTGTAGACCCACATGCTGTTGACCACGCGGCGTCCAGCGGGCAGGGGAACGAGATCCCACGTCCGGTTGGACGTCAGAGAGTTGAATTCCACCTGCATGGCTGTCTGCCATTCCGCGGACTGTGGACTAACCAAGGCATCCTTGTAGGATGTGGGTTCAACACAGACGCTTGCGGACACCATAGCGACATCACTCACAGGTCCTTCAGAGTACCTGTGACGTGGCTGAGCTGTCATCATGGAGAAGTCAAGGAGTGGAAAAATATCGTCCATGTGGTCGGACAGGTCGTGCTCACACGAGTCAGTGACACACACGCGCGGCACAGTAGAGACATGGGCAACATACTCCCCATAGCGAGTAGGCGGTCCGCGAGGGCGAGCGGGTTTGTCGACCTCCTCCACACACCCTGTGTCATCCGTGTCCAGGGTCAGATCTGGGAGTGGGGGACTTTCAGGGGAAATGGGGAGAGCCTCTGTGTCTGCACACATATCAATCGACGAGGCGACAGGGTGGGATGTCCCAAACCCGGGCACAGTCTCGTCAAACTTGACGTGAACAGACGTGGTGATGCGCCTGGTCGCGGGGTTGTAGATACGATACCCTGGGGAGTTATGAGAGTACCCCACTAGCACACCTCGGAACGCTTTCAGGCCAAGTTTCCGTCTGAGGTTATCAGGTACCTTGGCAAATGCTGTACATCCGAACACGCGAAATACTGACGCGTCAGGGACTGCGCCTGTGAGAATGGTGACAGGGACCCCCCCAGACGGGCCAACAGCCCGACTGTAAGTACGGTTACGGAGGTGGACCACAGTGCTGATCGCGCATGACCACATGTTGTTAGGCACAGACATGGCGTGAAGCATTGAGGACGCGCAGTCACGCAGTGTGCGCCACGGGCGTTCTGCTTTCCCAAGCATGTGATGTGCATAGGGCGCCGAGAATTGAGTGCTGAAACCCAATCTCGCGCACATGAGCTGCGTGTTCGCGGCCTCGAAAACCGAGTCTGAGTCGAATTTCAGAAACGGTGCAAATGCATGGAGGTGTGAGTGATAACGGGCATGAGTATGCCGCGCGTCCAGGAGGATGGTCTCCAGTTTCGCGCACGTCTCGTCCTTAGACTTCAGAAACCGCACCCACATGAAGTTAGTGTGGTGGTCGATGACCAGCAGGCAATACCGCAGGCCGTAGGGGGAGGGTACACTGACAGGACCCCACAGATCACACGACATGTGTTGAAGCGGGGCGGCTGGCTTCTGAGATGCTGTGCGATTTTTTGGCGCAGACGTGGCTTTGTTCAGATTGCAAGACTCACAGGCGAGATCTTTTACAGAACTAGGCATAACCGGTACAGACACCGTGTTATGAGAATGCTGAGCCTGCAGGCTCTGCATGTTCAGGTGCCCCATTCTACTGTGCCACAAAGCAGCGTCGCACTCAGCAGCAAGTGCGACAGAGTTCTAGCTACGACTGACTACGGTGGGCGAGGACATCCCCGCACAGGCATGCGACCTTGGGAGGAGGTACAGTCCGTTCCCCGACGGGATTAGCATCCCCATTCCTGTGGTCACACGCACAGTGCCAGAGTCAGTGTCTGTAGGGAAAGAAAACGCACACCCTGAGTGTTGCTGCATCCAGCTGACACTCAGGAGACGACTGATACGTTGCGCTGATCGAGAGGACAAGTCAGGGGTGTACAGGGCATGAGCGAGCCGAAAGACTGTTCGACCGGAGGTCAGGCAAATGGGGATGCGGACTTTTCCACTGCCCTGGACCGTGACACCGACACCACCAACTGTGCTGCGGCGGGAGGATGGATGAAATTCCGAAAAACCCGACCGAAATGACGTCAAGTTAACGGAGCAGGCAGAGTCAACTACCCAGTACTCAGACAGGTCGGCAACACGAGATGCAGCAGACGTGAATGCAACTGAGGCAAAGGACGTACTGACCTCAGTGTCGTCATACTCGTCTTGCATGTCGTATTCCAGTGCGTCCTCAGCGGGAGCATGTCCCTCAGATGCTTCGGCAGCAGAAAGGTGGCTGAGGTGTGCAGTGGGGGGAGGCTGGTCCGCGTATCTCTCGGCAATCTGTTTGCGCTTGGCCAGTGTCCAGCGGAGGACATCAGCATCCGGCGCTTTGCAGGTCGACCAGACATGGTTTGGGTCTCCGCAGGCCCCGCACTTCATTGCGAACTTGGACTTCTTTTTGTCCGCGGTCCATCCCCCACCGCCACGGCCACCCTGCCGTTTGCGATCCGCAAGGAAGGCATTGACCGCAGGCCCGGAATCAGCAGTGTCCCCCTTGTTTGAGACATCTGCATCAAGATTTTGAGCCTGGTGGATAATGCTCCCCATCACTTTGTCGGCTGACAGGATGAAGTCGGTGTCAAAGGCATTAATCACACACTGTTTGGCTTGGCCATACTGCCCAACGTTCGACAGACCGCGAATCATGACCAGAGCGAGGACGTGGGGGTGAATGGCTGCAGAGCCATCTTTCAGCTGCAGGCACTCGTTCAGCTCATCGAAGCACTGCTTCACAGCGTGGACGTATGCCGAGACTGATTGACCAGAGGCCTGACGAACCATCATGCGGTCCAGGAGCGACAGCGTGCGTGAAATGGACTGCGCGTCCAGTCTCTCGCACAACACTTCCCATGCGGCTGTCCCGCAGTCGAGTCGTCCAGCGGGGACCCCCGCGATGGCCTGTGCAGCTGGCTTGTTCTGGCGGCAGCACTGAACGAGCATCGCGTGCGC
This sequence comes from Tetraselmis chui, assembly GCA_026401115.1. NCBI lineage: Eukaryota > Viridiplantae > Chlorophyta > Chlorodendrophyceae > Chlorodendrales > Chlorodendraceae > Tetraselmis > Tetraselmis chui. The sequence goes on from JAPMLY010001176.1 coordinate 47,399, forward strand.
GAACCGCTGAGCGACTGGATTCAGGGGCACGCCGGAGGAGGAAAGAGCAAGTTGAGGGGTCAGTGCAGCCCCCTTAATCGAAAGGAACGACAGGAAGTCGCGCTTCCAGGTCTTGAAGTCACCCGTCCTCGGCATAAGCGGAGCGTCCATGCGAAAAGACCGGGAAAACGAGTCACCGTCGAAGTTGGTGGCCCAGTCTGCTGTCATCGCAACGAACTCCGGGTCGATCGTGGGCCTGCGGCTGGCGCTGCTGTGGAGTGGGTACTCGTGTACCGGAGTAGGCACGGGGTCGCTAGCAGGCCGGTACTGGTTGGGCACAGGTTGGAACGGCGCCGTGTCGATAGACACCGGGTGATCGCGCAGTGCGTCCCGACGGAGAAGCTCCGACTGCGTCCGGTCCTGGTCGTCCATTCTGGCGTGGAGGAGTTGTAGCTGGTCCATCACCAGTCGAATGCTGTCGCCGGCTGAGTCGGGCAACGGAGTGTCGCACGTGCCGGAGTCGACACCCGAGTCGGCGGCCGATGCGGTAGGGGCCGGCTTTGATTTTGGCGCCATCGTAAAAGGGTCGAGTACCCAACCGGACAGTGGAAAAAATCCACTAGCGGTAACTGTGCCTAACGACGGTATACAAAGAGACGGCCTGATGCCCGCCGACCCGTCGGCCTGTTGCCCCGGGGTGTCTCAATGCACCTTTTTCGTATCCTCCACCCAGTGTGGGGCACAGTGACAGCCGAGGCAAGAACAGGCAGGTGTATATGTCCGCTGCTCTTCGTTACGGCTGAAGCTGTCGTGCACCCTGTTTATGAGTATTCACCCTCACAATGCTCCCCCCTTCCCCACTCCAGCTTGGACCTGTATGCACCCTGTCCACACAAGCGAGTGCGCTTGTGTGGTTGGCTAGGTCGTCGTGGCGTAGAGTAGAGTAGGTGGTAGCGGGGCTGTTCCGTAGAGTAGTGTTTGAGAAAGTGGAAATAAATATACATAGTAAAGTATGATTATTCGAAAAAAAAAATTGGCTTTGCCTTCGGGCGAGTGTCCAAGTTGCACGCCGAAAGGCACTGTCGTCTCGCGTAACCTTCAGGTGGAGGGCTCCATAACCTGTTGAACGTGGTATGCACGGTTCGATAAGGAAGATACTGTAACGTGATGGTTACAGGTACGCTACACGACCAGCCTTGGGTGGCGGCTGGTGTCGAGACAAGAGTGTGTTTCAGCTGTCGCTGTCAGCTGTCTGTACGCTAGTTTGTGATATCGCGCTCAGACACTCTAGGTGATGTCCTGTACATAAGGACTTCTATCAGAGCATACATTAGCTCTCTGTAACTAATCTGCATTAGGAATTACTTACAACAGTGTTGACATGTCGGACGACGCGTGGGCCGCTGCTTTTGCGGACCATTTGGCTCAATTCGGTGGAGATGCTTCGGTCCACACCGCTCACTCTTGGTTAGTGAAGGCCCTTGCGGAAATCATCTCTGAGGTTCGTGACGCACTCGGGGTTGGCGTCGAAGTTCTCACAGATTCCACGATGTTAGTTTAACTCCCCAACGGCAACGACGGTCTCCCCGCGGATGTGGGTATCTTGCACTGTCACGGCACCCGAGGCTCAAAACTTGCCCTTGGTCCCGTAACTTTCGGTTTGTTCGGCGTTTCTAGCCCCCCGTCACCCGAAGTCGCTCATCTCCGCCATGCTGTGAAGACCAAGTTCGAGAAGTACTTAGAAAGGGTGAGGAGTCGCCCCGACATCCGTTTCATTCCCTTTGCAGTCACTGAATTTGGTACTCTTGGCGGCCACGCCAGGGCTTTGTTGACGGAGCTAGCCAAGCAGGCATCCGCATCTAAAGGGATGCATGTGGGCAAGTTGTTGGCCTCTTGGCGTCGAAAGGTCTCTCGCGCCGTCCATGTTGCTCACACGGACAACGTCTTGCGCGGTTTGTCCGCCGCTGCGGACGGCGTGGAGGCCGCTTCTTCCTCGTTTGGGATGCCTTCTCATGCCACGGACCTCTTCACCCGCGCCATGGGCCGCAAGCGTCCCCGTCCTTCCTCGAGGGGCGCGTGAGGCGCCGCTTGTCGCCTCCAGGTGTTGCATTCGCGGCGTGGCCTAGGAGTTTCCTATTAGTTTAACCTATTAGGTTTGTGCATAATGTAGTGCTTTCCTTTTGCCGTGCCTTGGATTCCGGTATCCTCTTGTCACTCTTGCCCTTTTGTTTCCCCTCTCCCTCTTTCCCTGTCCGTGCTCATCTTGTTCTTCTTGTGACCAATTTTATCGCACAAGCTCATAGAACTATCTAGAAAAGAATTATCCATCTAAAAAAAAGTTATTGTTAGTAAGTTTGCATTGTCCGTGGAAAAATACGGCGATACAGTTGTACTGCCGTGATGACAATAATAAAAGAGTCGTTGAATATCGCTAAGATATTATAGGTACCATTCAGAGGAAATAAAAAATGTAAGATGCTAGCACTCATACAAATGGGCGAGGATATGATACTCTCCCCTCCTTCAGCACCAGCGTCCTCACTATGCAGTACTCAAGATCTCGGTATCTTGCTATGGGGGAGGCCAGCGGTTGCGAAATCTGATGAAGTAACGGGTCGCAGAAAAGTATCTATAAACATCGGCGCCCGCCGGCGGCGCAGCGGCGGCGGCCCCGGAGGGGGGTGCGCTCGCAGGCCCGTCAGCATCCCCTCACCTCTCCGTGGTGGGCGCTGGAAACCCCGTAGCCGTGCCAGGCCTGGCACGGTAGGGGGCTAAGAGGGCCGACAGCTCGATCCGTGGGATCAGCAGCTGTCGGGACAGCCCTGTACATAGGGCTTTTGAAAATATAATTTCTGTGCACTACCGGCGCCAAGATCTCCCGCTCGGCCCGTCCGATATGTTTTTCGCGTACAGATACTCCTAGATACAGCCTTACTTTTAGGAGTGGGGCCTGTACTACGGCAACGTTTGATGGCGAGGAGGGTACGGCCGGATCAGCGGTGGGAGGCGGGTGTTGGAGCTGGTGGTGGCCAGCCGGGAAGCAGCGCCAGGAAAGGGCGCTCGCTAGCTGTCGACCAGCCCTGTGCCGGTCGAACCTAACCGAGGGGTGAGGCAAGACATGACACAAGACGGTGGCTAGTCGCAGACGGAGGAGCGGCTACAGGAGGCGGCGGCGATCCTCAGGATCAGCCGCCGCCGGAAAGCCCTGTACGGAGGGCTTTTTTGGATACTAAAAATAATGTCCGTACCCGGCGTCGAGCTAGTTGGGGAGCAGCACCAGGGTAGGGCGCTCACTAGCGCGTCGCTACGTCGTCCAGCGTCATCTCCCGGGGGGAGGAGTAAGCTCGGACGGCAAGGAGGACAGTCGCGATGGGAGGAGCGACACGATCTGGCGGCGACGACCCTTTGGGTCGGCGCCGCCGGAAAACCCGGCACGGAGGGTTTTGTTTAATTCCGGGCGCCCGCGGCCCGCCGGATTCGGCTACGGTGACCTGCCCCCCCCCTCTTCTACACCCACTACCCCGACAGACCTTCATACTCCTAGGGGTCCTTGAGCGTGGGCCCGGGTGAGCGCGGAGGCCCCCGCTCAAGAAAAGGCTGCTCGGTGGACGCGCGATCAGAGGAGGGAAGGTACGGCCACATGCCGGAAACCGACAGGTACCCGGGTACCAGACAGAGAAAAAACCGGGGAAATGAGCGGGGAAAATTCAGGCGCGGAGGCAGGAGCGCTAGTTTTTTCTATGTCTGCGTGTCTCAGTCCCCCCCACCAGTCCTCGAGGTGATGGGGGACCTCGACACGGAGGACCGCCGCGTCGGTGGACGCGGCAAGACCTTGGGGCGGGGTTTACGGGATGGAGCGGCGGGATCGACGAGCGACCGCGAGAGGAGGGGTTTTTTGCCAGCCTTTCCCCTCCTACCTTCGGCAAGACCGAAGTCACGCGGAAGCTAGATTAGGCTGGCCCGTCGTCCCTCCCGAACGCCGACCGGCCTAGGCCGGTCGACACCCCGGTTCGGTGGGAGCGGGCCGTGCATCGTGAAGGTCGAGCAGCAGCTTAGTTTTGCATTCCTAGACAAGTGGATTTATTTTTAGATATGATTTTCTTGATTACAGAATTATCACGCTGTTATCGCTTAGGTGGGGGGATTGTGGCAATTACTGAGGTTGCTTACAATTATATAACTCCCGAGGAACGTCGAGTCACACATTGCAGATAAGTGTGCCGATAAGAAATGTACCTGGTCGGAGAGACCCGGGCCCAACTTGCTAGTAAGTCCTGTATGGCGAAGTAGAGTGGCCCGTGAGACAGCACTCGGTCCAGTTTGCCGGGACATGTTGTAAACAATTTCAATTTCTATAAACATCCATTCGAAGAAATTCAGAAAAGATGTTTTAGTGGTCGTCTCCTCGCATGGGCTCCCAAGTGTCCTCAGTAGGTACGTTGAAAGGTGCCGCCCAACGAACTTTGAACAAAAGTCCATTGCCGTTGGAGTTGACGGCCACATCAAGTAGTTTGTCGACCTCAAATCGCTTCGCATCGTGCACAATCGGAATTGGCTGCGCACTGTCGGCATGTTTTGTGTCTAAATACCATTTTTTCCAGTAGTAGATTGGCGTGTACAACATCATGAATTCGTACTCAAGGGGGTAGCTTAAGCCGAAATGCAACCGGGGAAGCCTCCTCCGTAATGAGAAACTAGCCAATGTAGCGGTCGCGACGTTTAGAACATGGATGCTATATAATCGTATATTTGTCGCCTTGAGCTTAACTTTGTCGCCAATTGTAAAGGTACTGAAAACCGGTGCCGATTCGCAGCTTCTTGCATATGTACTTGGGCTGCTTTGACGCAGTCGTGCGCAAATCTGTGCGTCTCAACCGTAATCTTCACTTGCTCCGGTTAAGTACGGCTGGGCTCGTTGTCTTCAAATGTAGCCGTCGTTGGAGATGTCGGCTCGAATCCCAATGTCACCTTACAAGGGGACAAAGTCGTCGACGTAGAAACCGCTGCGTTTATCGCAAACTCCACGTTGGTAAGGTGTTGAACCCATTCGTCGTGCAAGGGGCGCACGTAGCAACGTATGACTTGCTCCCATGTCTGATTCACTCGTTCGGTTTGGCCATATGTGTGGGTATGGTAGCTCGAAGAAACATTGAGCGTGGTTCAAACAACCCTAACATGGAGACCAAGATTCCAGGGGAAAAAATTGCGCGTGTAACTCGCATTCTCCTTCGTCGATGGTCCAGTCGCGTAGCATGTGCATCTTTTGTAATGAGTCCTTCAGGTTAAGTCGGCGAGACAGAGCATATGCATGGTTGACTGCTCCCTTCTTGTACACGATGTCCATATGTCGCTGATAGGGCGCTAAAACTTGTAGCCATCGCACATGTCGAGTAGATAAATCGCTTTGCCGAAAGAAGTGTCGCAACGTGTCGTGGTCCGTAATTATCGAACATCCTGCCGCGCCATTTAAGTAACAACGGAATTTCAGTAGAGCGTCGAAAACTGCCAATAACTCTCGTTCGTGGACATGGTAGTGTACCTCATGCTTGTTCATCTTTCGAGTATGATACGCAACATATTGTAATCCAATACCTTGGTCTTGCAACAACACAGCTCCTACTGCAAGTCCATAAGCATCCGTGTAAGGAGTGTACCTCGCATTAGGAGAAGTGTCAAGAATTACGATGTCTAGTGCACGTACCATCGCGTATTTAATTTGTTCAAATGCTGAATGGGCTTGAGGAGTCAAGCGAAATTCCGGTGTCTTCTTGGCCATATCCGTTAATAATGGGGTTGCTAGTGTTGAGAATCGGTTGATAAACCTCCGATAATATCCAACAAGTCCAAAAACTCGACGTACTTTTGTCACATATTTCGGCCGGGGCCAATTCTGTACTGCCTCCACCTTGTCGGGGTCCATTCGGATCTGTCCAGCTTCCACCACATGTCCCAGGAAATTGACGCTCGATCGTCCGAAGTAACACTTAGAGAGTTTGATATGCAAATGGTGTCGCTGCAACTCTCGTAACACGAGTCGAATATGCTCGAGGTGTTCGTCGGCCGTCTTACTGTAGATCAGCACGTCGTCCAAGTATACCACGCCGAATTTGCCAAGATACGGGGCCAAAACTCGATTCATCATCGCTTGGAATCCAGCTGGGGCGTTTGTTAATCCATGTACACACGGAATGGCATGAAGGGGGATAGAACCGCCGCTTCCCGGAACGGAGGTGTACGCCTTATCCAAGTACCGCCAAAAGTCGGTACCCGATAGGAACATACTGTGTATATGAACCCATCGCATCGCATCGCGACTGAGCGACGAACACCTATAGCGAACACCTATAGGTGGAGGGCCAAGACTCCCCCGGAGTCTAGCGTACATATGTGTCCATTAGTAGTCCTACGGAGGGATATGTAAACGCTCCCCCTTACTGGACAAACTCCGGCCGGTGCCCTAGTAAACCCCGCGTAAACGCGGAGGGCCCATAACCTGTTAATCCGTGTACACACGAAATGGCATGAAGGGGGTTTGAACCGCCGCTTCCCGGAACGGAGGTGTACGCCTTATCCAAGTACCGCTAAAAGTCGGTACCCGATAGGAACATATTGTGTATATGAACCCATCGCATCGCATCGCGACTGAGCGGCGAACACCTATAGCGAACACCTATAGGTGGAGGGCCAAGACTCCCCCGGAGTCTAGCGTACACATGTGTCCATTAGAAGTCCTACGGAGGGATATGTAAACACTCTCCCTTAATGGACAAACTCCGGCCGGTGCCCTAGTAAACCCATAACATGTTAATCCATGTACACACGGAATGGCATGAAGGGGGATAGAACCGCCGCTTCCCGGAACGGAGGTGTACGCCTTATCCAAGTACCGCCAAAAGTCGGTACCCGATAGGAGCATATTGTGTATATGAACCCATCGTATCCCATCGCGACTGAGCGGCGAACACCTATAGCGAACACCTATAGGTGGAGGGCCAAGACTCCCCCGGAGTCTAGCGTACATATGTGTCCATTAGTAGTCCTACGGAGGGATATGTAAACATCGTTGCAAAGTCCAACGGGTGGAACGCAGTACTCGAACAATCCGTAATGAGTTCGGAATGTTGTCTTATGTATGTCGCGCTCCTTAACTCGAACTTTGTGATAGCCCTTATGGAGGTCTAGCGTACTGAAATAATGAGCCCCACATAGCGAGTCGAGTAATTCATCGATCCGGGGTAACGGTGTACGGTCTTTCCTCGTAAGGTCGTTGAGTTTCCAATAGTCTACGCACATACGCATGGTACCATCCTTCTTGCGTACAAATAAAATCGGGGCACCGTACGGAGATTTAGACGGACGAATCCAACCTTTTGCGAATAAGTCTTGTAACTGTACATGAACCTCTCGGAGTTCTGCCGGTGACGTACGGTATGTTCGCTCCTTAGGTAGTAATGAACCGTGCAAACACGGTTAGTGTGGAAGATAACTCACGCAAACGTAGTTACAGTCACAATCACGCAAACAAGACAGTCACAGAGACAACCAGCCTACATGCGTGGTGTCGGAACAAAAGAAGTGAAAGAGCTGTGGCTTAGCGACAGCTCTGTACCGAGTCAAACAGTTTATCGGTATGTCCGATCTATACATGTACTAATCATATCTAGAGTAGCTTACAATAGCTATCTGCAACTAATACTTATACGGTATAACTTACAACACTCCCCCTGAAGGTAGCTACGGGATGAAGCGTTGCATTGGGTCTTGTCCTCCAAGGATCGCACTTCGGTGTCTTGCCAGTGCAGGTCATGGGAGGGGTTTGGTGAGCATGTCAACCACCATCTGGTCAGTGGGGAGGTACCTCAACTCAATGGTTCCGTGCTCCACGTGGTCTTTGAGGAAGTGCCACTTCAAACCGATGTGCTTAGTCTTCTCGCTGACCAAGGCATTCTGGGAGTATGCAATGGCGCTTTGGTTGTCCTCCCAGATGGTGGTGGTTCCGGTGATGGGGGAGTTGAAGATTTCCCCCAAGAGTTGCCGGAGGTGGAGTCCCTCCTTGGTGGCGTCAGCCGCAGAGTAGCACTCGGCTTCACACGTGGATTGAGCCACACAAGTCTGTTGTTTGGACTTGTAACTGATGGGCCCGTGTCCGAGGGTGAAAAGATAGCCGGAGCGAGACTTGCGGGTGATGTTGTCGTTGGCCCAGTCAGCGCCGGCAAAGCCTGTGAGTTGGAGGCTGTGGTCAAGGCCCCCCCCCAACGTCAAGCGCATGTCGCTGAAGCCATGAAGGTAGCGGAGAACCTTTTTCAGAGCCTGCAAGTGTGCCTCCGTGGGTGAGGCTTGGGCGGAGCCGAGGATGCTTAATGCCGTGGAGAATTCGGGTCGCATGCATACGGCTGCGTACTGGAGGCTGCCCATGAGGTTGGGGTAGACGTCCTTGGCCACCCCGGTGAGAGAGGGCGAGGTCATGTGCGCGAGGCCGGCGAGAAAGCCCGGGTCCATGGGAAGTGACGACGGCTTAGAGTCGGACATGCCGTACTTGGCGAGTATGTCGCGCATGTACTTAGATTGGTCCAGCGAGATTGTGCGCGAGGAGCGATCGCGGGTAATGTGCATGCCGAGGAGTTGGGAGAGGTCGCCGAGGTCTTTGATCTTGAACCGTGCTCCGAGTTGAGCTTTGAACGATGCGAGCCAAGTGGCATCATTGCAGGCCGCGGGAATGTCATCGACGTACATGGCGATCATGGCGAAAACGTGGCCGGTGCGGTAGATGTATATGCACGGGTCGGAGACGCATTGTTGCCATCCATGGTCGACGAGCCAGGCACGAAGTAGCATGTTGAACTCGCGGGGGGACTGTTTAAGACCGTAGAGGCAGCGCTTGAGGTGACACACTTTGGACGTGCCATCGGTGAAGCCGAAGGGCTGGCGGATGTACACGTCTTCCCGGATGGGAGCGTAAAGAAACGCTATGTCGATGTCAAGCTGGTAGAGTTCAAGGTCGCGTGCGGCTGCGATGGTCAGGAAGAGACGCAGGTTGGCCATGCGGATGACTGGGGAGAACGTCTCCATGTAATCAAGTCTAGCGCGTTGGCTGCACCCCTTGGCGACGAACCGCGCTTTGAAGCGGGAGACGTCGCCAGCGGTATCCGACTTGAGTTTGAAGATCTACATGTTGTTAACGACCATTCGGCCTGGGGGGAGGGTCCACAAGTTCCCACGTGCCTTTGGTGATGAGGGAGGAATACTCCTGCTGCATAGCTGCTTGCCACTGGGGGGCTTGGGCGCTATCCAGCGCAGCCCGGTAGGATTTAGGTTCCACACACTCCCGGGCGGAGAGGAGGGCGACGGCAGTAGGGGACGTGCCGGCGAGTATGTGTGGGGGACCCGTGATAAGGTCGGGGACGTGAGGGTGCTCAAACATGTCCTCTTGGGCTTTGCCTTTTTCAGGATCACAACACGCCGTCACGAGGATCGGGGGGTAGTCGGACAAGTGGGCAACCATAATGCCGTACCGAATGGGGTGTGAGCGGAGCCGAGCATGGCGAGGGGCTGCGGGGGGGGGGGGGGGGGGGGGGGGGGGAGGGGTGTTGGTAATGTGAGGTCAATGGGGTGGGATAGGGGTGAGTCTTGGGGTACGTCTGCCGAAGAGTCGGTGATGACCGAGTCGACGGAGGGTTGTGTGTCGAAGCCTGGGGTGTCTTCTTGAAAGACAACATTGACGGAAGTGGTGATGCGACGCGTTTCCGGGTTGTAGACACGGTACCCGGGTGCGTCAGGGGGATAGCCCACCATGACGCCGCGAAATGCTTTTTCACTGAGTTTTCGACGTTGTTTGTCGGGCACCTTGGCGAAAACGGCGCAGCCGAAGACGCGGAACTTGGAGGCGTCGGGCACAGACGACGTAAGGAGTGTGAGGGGGACGCCACTATTGGGTCCGACTGAGCGACTATACGTGCGGTTGCGAAGGTACACAACAGTGCTGACAGCGCACGACCACATGGAGTTGGGAACGGCCATGCTGTGGAGCATCGCCGACGCATTGTCCCGGATAGTGCGCCAAGGACGTTCGGCTTTGCCGAGCATGTGGTGGGCGTATGGGGTAGAGAACTGGACCCCTACGCCGAGGTGTGCGCACATCCGGCGAGTGACAGCAACTTCAAACACAGATTGGGAGTCAAACTTGAGGACTGGTGCGAACGCGCCCGACTGGGAGTGATGGCGGGCATGCAAGTGTTTGATGTCCAAGAGGATGGTTTCCAACTCCGAACATGCGTAGTCTTTAGACTTAAGGAACCGCACCCACATGTAGTTGGTGTGGTGGTCGATTACGAGCAAGCAGTAGCGGAGGCCATGTGGGGAGGGGACATTGACTGGTCCCCGGAGATCAGCGGACATGTTGAGGCTGCCACAAACGCCACACTTGTTGGGTAGACTACCGCGAGGATTACGGTGTGGTTGGCCTCGACCGCTGTGCGAGCCGCGGCCCGCAGCGACGAACACGGAGATGGGAGGGGGTGAAGCGACCGGAGCGGGTGTGTCCGGGGCAGGGTCGTCGTCCATGTTGTGCGCGAGGTGGAGGATGTTGGCCATCACTTCATCAGCCGACAGTAGGTAGTCCGTGTCAAATGCGTTGATGACGCACTGTTTCGCTTGACCGTGTGGGCCGTTGCTGGAAATACCGCGCAACATGAGGAGACCGAGGTTGTGTGGGTGGATGGCAGCGGAGCCATCAACCATTTGGCATGTCTCGTTGTAGTCATCAAAGGTCTGGCGCATGGAGGGGACATAGTCACTCAAGGACTAGTATGGGCGCTGTCTTACCATCAGGTTCTCCAAGAGGGACAGGGAGCGAGCAAAAGACCGGCAGTCGAGGCGTTCACACATGATGTCCCACGCGGCAGCGGCGCAGTCAGGACAGGCCGGAGAAACGCATGTCATCGCCTGGTCGGCGTGCTGATTCGCACTGGTTGTATGGAGGAGTAGCGTGTAGGCGTAGTGTTGCGCTGGTTCGTCCAGCCAAACGCCGTAATCGCGGATGGCCAGCTGTGGAATGAGATATGCGGCCTTGATGGAGAGAAATTAATGAAGGTCCTCTTCCACTGCTTGAAGTCCGTGGTCGGGCCCATGACGGGGACCGACATCTTCATGGAGCGGTTGAGGGCCTCCTTGTCAAAGCCGGGGGCTTCGTGTGCCGCTTTGCCGATGACTACCGGGTCAATGGTGGGGCGACGACCGCTACGGGTGGTGTGGTCGCCACGTTGGGCTGGGGGGGAATGCCGTCCATGGAAGGGAGGAGGTGGACCACCGGGAAAGGGAGAGTGGCCGGCCATGGTATATGGCGGGCCGTACGGGTACGGATGGCCACGGGAGGGGGGGACGAAGGGAGAGCGCGCCTCCGGGAGAAGAGGTCCGGGGTTGTGAAGGGCATAGCCAGCGGGGGGGTATGGTGGAGGTGGTGGGAGGTGATCACCCGGGAGCTCGTGACGCGAGGGCTCGCGGTGCGCATCGGGACGCGAGGGCTCGCGGTGCGCATCGGGACGGCGTTGTGCGACGGTGAGGTCGCCAACATGAACTGCAGCGGTAGTAGCATCTAGGCCGTTTGTGCGTCCGGTTGGGTGGAGCCAAGCTGGGGATGCTCAAGCAAGGGGAGGGTGTGCACGTCGCGGCCGTCCGGAAAGGGTTCGAGCTCCGCGTCGCGGCGGTGGAGAGCGACATGGGTGTTAGGATTAGCAACCGCAGCATCAACAGCAGCAACGTCGGCCGACTGCGAGTCCATGCGAGCGTTAATGAGCGCCATTTGCTGAAGGACGAGTGCGAGAGTATCCGGGGTGCGATCGATAGTGCTCTGATGAGAGCCGAGGTCAGGGGAAGCAAGAGGCGAAACATGCGGAGAGTCGGCAGAGCGAGTTTTCGGCGCCATCTCGACAGAGGGCAAAAAAGAAAGAGCAAAATAAAAAACAGGCAGCGGTAAAAACCGCTAGCCGGACTTGTGCCTAACAGTGGTTTCAGAAAAACGGCATGATGCCCGCCGCCCCGGGGTGTCTCAAAGCACCTTTTCTGTATCCTCCACCCAGTGTGGGGCACAAGTCGAGGCCAAGGCGAGGACATGTGGAGCGCTGCGCTGGCGGCTGAATCGCTAAGATAATATGAAAATAAAAAGATAAGCTAGGGTTGTCGTGCAACCTGTGGATGCGTATTCACCCGATAGTGCGCCCCCCCCTTCTCCAGCTTGGACTTGTGTGCACCATGTCCACACACGACGAGTGCGTCGGTGTGGGTGGCTGTCTGTCGCCGTCAAGTAGTTGACTTAAGAGGGGTGGGGTGGGTTTTAAATCGCAGTTTGTACAGGCGATACCGCCGACTACAAGGTGAAAGTACTAAGTGTCTATAGAAACTTGCCTTCTGCGGGAGAGCTGTCGATCGCAGCTCGCCGAACCAGGTTGTCGCGCGTGAGTGACGTGAGGCGGGGGCCCATAACCTATTGAACCATGCAAACACGGTTAGTGTGGAAGATAGCTCACGCAAACGTAGTTACAATCACAGTCACGCAAACAAGACAGTCACAAGGACAACCAGCCAACATGTGTGGTGTCGGGACAAAAGAAGTGACAGAGCTGTAGCCTAGCGACAGCTCAGTACCGAGTCAAACAGTTTATCGGTATGTCCGATTCTGACATGTATTAATCATATCTAAAGTAGCTTACAATAGCTATCTGCAACTAATACTTATACGGTATTACTTACAAGAGGTTCATCGCACTCCAAGTTAATCTCGAAGTCACACTCGCGGGTTAGTGGTAGATCGTCATGCTCCTTAATGATGTCTGTAAACTCATATAGGGGATCTCGCAACGAAGTCGTCCACTCGGGTTGTTGATTGGTATTGATATCGTCGACCGCGTCATGTACTTCTCGTAGTCCAATTACGAAGAGGTTTGCTAGTTGTTGTCCAAGCAATTTTGCCATCGCATCCGCCCTCAAGTGATGTAATGTGATTGGTACGGTGTACTCGTCGCAAGACACCATAGCTTCGCCATTTTTACGGTCGCGGATCATTTCAGTAGACCAATCTATATCCGGGTTGACGGCTTGTAACCAAGGTTGACCGGGGATGATGTCGAATTTATCTAGTTCTGTCATAATTGCGTCAGAACGTATGTCCTTGGTCCATATTGTAAGCACTTCATTCCGTAGCCGCTGGCAAGTCGTATTGAAATTGAAATGAAAATTGATATTGTTTACAACATGTCCCGGCAAACAGGACCGAGTGCTGTCTCACGGGCCACTCTACTTCGCCATACAAGACTTATTAGCAAGTTGGGCCCGGGTCTCTCCGACCAGGTACATTTCTTATCGACACACCCATCTGCAATGTGTGTCGACGTTCCTCGGGAGTTATATAACTGTAAGCAACCGCAGTAATTGCCACAGTCCCCCCACCTAAGCGATAACAGCGTAATAATTCTGTAATCAAGAAAAACATATCTAAAAATAAATCCACTTGTCTAGGAATGCAAAACTAAACTGCTGCTCGACCTTCACGATGCACGGCCCGCTCCCACCGAACCGGGGTGTCGACCGGCCTAGGCCGGTCGGCGTTCGGGAGGGACGACGGGCCAGCCTAATCTAGCTCCCGCGTGACTTCGGGCTTGCCGAAGGTAGGAGGGGAAAGGCTGGCAAAAAACCCCTCCTCTCGCGGTCGCTCGTCGATCCCGCCGCTCCATCCCGTAAACCCCGCCCCAAGGTCTTGCCGCGTCCACCGACGCGGCGGTCCTCCGTGTCGAGGTCCCCCATCACCTCGAGGACTGGTGGGGGGGACCGAGACACACAGACATAGAAAAAACTAGCGCTCCTGCCTCCGCGCCTGAATTTTCCCCGCTCATTTCCCCGGTTTTTCCTCTGTCTGGTACCCGGGTACCTGTCGGTTTCCGGCATGTGGCCGTACCCTCCCCCCTCTGATCGCGCGTCCACCGAGCAGCCTTTTCTTGAGCGGGGGCCTCCGCGCTCACCCGGGCCCACGCTCAAGGACCCCTAGGAGTATGAAGGTCTGTCGGGGTAGTGGGCGTAGAAGAGGGGGGGGGGGGCAGGTCGCCGTAGCCGAATCCGGCGGCCCGCGGGCGCCCGGAATTAAACAAAAACCCTCCGTGCCGGGTTTTCCGGCGGCGCCGACCCAAAGGGTCGTCGCCGCCAGGTCGTGTCGCTCCTCCCATCGCGACTGTCCTCCTTGCCGTCCCCGCTTACTCCTCCCCCCGGGAGATGACGCTCGACGACGTAGCGACGCACTAGTGAGCGCCCTACCCTGGTGCTGCTCCCCAACTAGCTCGACGCCAGGTACGGACATTATTTTTAGTATCCAAAAAAGCCTTCCGTACAGGGCTTTCCGGCGGCGGCTGATCCTGAGGATCGCCGCCGCCTCCTGTAGCCGCTCCTCCGTCTGCGACTAGCCACCGTCATGTGCCATGTCTTGCCTCACCCCTCGGCAAGGTTCGACCGGCACAGGGCTGGTCGACAGCTAGCGAGCGCCCTTTCCTGGCGCTGCTTCCCGGTTGGCCACCACCAGCTCCAACACCCGCCTCCCACCGCTGATCCGGCCGTACCCTCCTCGCCATCAAACGTTGCCGTAGTACAGGCCCCACTCCTAAAAGTAAGGCCGTATCTAGGAGTATCCGTACGCGAAAAACATGTCGGACGGGCCGAGCGGGAGATCTTGGCGCCGGTAGTGCACAGAAATTATTTTTTCAAAAGCCCTATGTACAGGGCTTTCCCGACAGCTGCTGATCCCACGGATCGAGCTGTCGGCCCTCTTAGCCCCCTACCGTGCCAGGCCTCGCGCGGCTACGGGGTTTCCAGCGCCCACCACGGGGAGGTGAGGGGATGCCGACGGGCCTGCGAGCGCACCCCCCTCCGGGGCCGCCGCCGCTGCGCCGCCGGCGGGCGCCGGCAAGTCGTAGTTGTACTACCATTTGCCAATTTAATCCGGTACTTCCCTCCAGAGACTATCGGAAAGTGATGCTCCCGTACCCACTCAGCCTTGCAGAAATTTTCCGAAGCGCCAAAATCCACCAAAATACGGCATCGATGTCCGCGTAGGGTGCCTTCCAACACTGAAAGACTTGTTCTAATCGGTCGTTCTTGTTCATCCAACCGTTGATCGGTTTTCTAAAATTTTCGTAACGATCAGGGAACTGCTGATCTCCACGAACTAGATAACCCGTACGCCGCGCCGAAATTAATTCCTTCCAGGTAGCCCATACTGCCAAAGAAGCTGACGTAGCGTTCGGTATCGATCCGGGTCGAACGCGAGCGATATACACGTAGCGCTTATTCTGTCCAGAAGACTCCGTTCCTAAAAGGCGTAAATTTATTTCTCTCACCTTAAACCCAATTGTCTCCGTAAGAGTTCGCGTTGGTGTGCGTTCCGGGGTCGCGTCCTCAATCTCCTGTTTGTCGCCATGAAACCAGACCATGCCATTATCCTCTTTCGTCAGTAACACTCGCCGGCCATCGATAACAACAGTCGTCGAGTGAGTCAAATAGGTCTTCGGGGGGTTCTGTAGGTTCTAGGGCAGAAATCGAACTCGATCGGTGTCATTGACGTAAACTTGCGTCGCCCATCTTGTCGGTCCAACATCTTGCCTTCTTCCATCTATTCCATCGATCGTAGGAAAGGTAGACATCTGTTATGTTGCCGCCAGCTCGTCGACAAGTCGGAAATTTCGCAGCAGCTGCTTGAACCATGGTTTTGTCCTCCGTTTTGGAACCACTATAACCGTTGTCAGGTGGGGATGAAGCACTTTACTCCGCAAATAGTGGCCCAACAAATCTGCTAATTCGTTAAATGGCGCATTTAGCCAAATTTTTTGGTACTTTTATAGATCTATCTCCTGAAATGGGCGCGCCGGACAGCAAAAATCCTCCGTTTATGGTCAGATTGACTTGAATCTAGAGGTTTGCATATCCAATATCATGTGTCCGGGACAGTAACTCTAGCGGTTACTGTTACCGTTAATATCGGCGCGTCTCACATGCAGGGCAACCGCCTTGCCCGAGCAGTTAGACGCAGCCAACGACCAACAACTTCCCCAACGGTCAGCTCTAGCTAGCCCGTGCCTTATAAGCCGTAGCTAGCCACGAGCCTAGGCACTCTCTGCTTTCGCGCTCAGCCAATCTAGGCTTCGCGCGAATGCAGGCTCGACTCTCGTAGTCGAGCAGGGTGTCAGTTTTACCTTTCGTCCCATGCGCACTCGAGCGTCACGCGACATTTCCCCTCGTTAAGCTACGCAGTTCCACAACATGCAGCCTCAGCAGTCTACTTCCGCCGCAGCGGCCGACCCTCACGCTACCTCAATCGAACAACGCACAGCCGAACAGATTCGTACGGCAGTTTTGGCATCAGAACAACGGATTACTGAGCAGTTTTTGGCGGCTAACGCTGCCTTACTCGCCCAGCTCCAGCACACGACAGCTACTCCTACTACCACAGATCAACAGCAGTCCATTCCCGCCGACGCGACAGCGACGGAGGGTGGTAAGGCGGCCCCTGAGCCACCTATCGACCTGCTTGACGACGAACCCGACCCCTCCGCGGCCGAATTCGTCGACTTCACCTACTACAGCGAAGTCATCCCGGCCGGCCTCGAACGTCCGCCTCGCGACGTCGACGAGCCACGTCGGTGGACTCTCACGGACGACACCGCCCGAGCTCTAAGCGACAAACGCACCCAAGCGGCGTACGACGAGTACCTACACATCGGGTGCTATGCCTTCTTCGACAGTTGCGCCAACGCGGCAATTGACGAGGCTTTGGACACGTTGTCGCACGGCCCACCTCTACCTACAGAGCAGGCGGCAGCGATTGCCCTCATCCGAGCGGGTCATCGCACCCACACAACGACGGAGGAGGCCGCCCGTACTAGATTGGGCTTCCTCCGCCTCACCAAGGGCGGACAAACGAGCACAGATGCGGACCGCGTGTTTGCCGAATTGGCACACGAGCGCTTTTGCCGACCGCGTCCTACCGCGGTCTCCGGCCCATTGGACGCACTACGCCAAGCTTTCGTCGACCGCACGCTTGAAGTCAGCTTACACGCCGCCAGCAAGGCCGCTGCCGGCGCCGCTTTCGCGAAGATCACGCCTGACAAACCCACCGGCCCCGACGCTCGAACCCGCAAAGCCGCCGCCGACAAACGCAAGGCCGCTGCTGCAGCAGCAGCCGCGGCACGACCCACCCTCCCTCCCAAGCCGACCGACTCGGCTAAAACCCCAAGCAAGAAATGATGGTGTGGCCCGCCGCGCCGATTCCTGCTCCCCGACAAATTCCTTCATGCGCCACCGCGTACGTCGAAAATGGCGGGAGTGGGAGCGCATCGGCGCGAGCGGCCAAGTCCTAAGCTGGATCCGCCACGGCGTACGTGTGAAGTTCAAGCACGGCCTACGTCCCAAGCCGTTCAACCACGGCATCTCTATGCTAGACGCCACACCCGACCAACTCGAGTTTCTCAACTCGGAACTCCCACGCTTCGAGGCTTGCGGCGCGTGGGAGCGCTCTACGAACCCCCGTTACGTTTCCCGGATGTTCTTAGTGCCAAAACCCGGATACAATCAATGGCGCTTGATTATCGACCTTCGAGAACTCAACCGCTACTGCTCAACATTCAACATGACTTGCGAGACCCTCAAACACCTCCGCCATCTCTCTCGACCGGGGGACTACTTCGTCTCACTCGACCTCGCCGATGGGTACTATACCCTTGGCATCCGGGAGGAGGACCGAGACTACTTCACGGTCAACTACCGCGGCACCTTGTGGCGCCTCGCGTGCCCCCCCATGGGGTGGTCGGGCTCCGCCTACTACTTTTGCAAGCTCACGCAAGTTTTTACGAACCACCTACGCCGCCCACCACCTCCCACGCCCGCATCTACACCGGCCGGCCCACGCCGCCCGTCCAAGCGCTTCCTCCGGAACGCGCGATGGCGAGGAACCCGTCTCCTCCCCTACATGGACGACTTCCTCTTCTTGGCGGATTCCTACGACGAGGCACTACTACTTCGGCAGCGCGTCCAAGCCCTGCTAGACAGCCTCGGCCTACAACGCAACCCCAAGAAAGGCGTGTGGACGCCAACTCAAGTCGGCGACCACTTTGGCCTCACGGTGGATTTACAACGCGGCGAGTTTCGCGCCCCACTCGCAAAACTGCAACACCTCGCACAACACGCTTCGTCCTTGCTCGGGCGAGCAGCGTCCAACGCACGATGGCTACCCACACGGCAACTCGCAGCCTTCGCGGGGAAAGCGCAATTTCTCTATCTCGCCATTGCGCCCGCGCGATTCTTTTTGCGCGAGCTCCACAACGTCTTGGCTACCCGAACCGGTTGGGGGGGACGCGTGCGCCTCACCCACCAACTTCGACGCGACCTCGAGTGGTGGCGTACGGTGCCCACCCAACACAACGGCCGGTCGATCTACAAGCCCGTCGAGACCGCCTATTTGCACGCCGACTCGAGCGACTACGGATGGGGGGCCGTCCTCAACGAGAACGCCAATTACCAAGCCTGCGGGTTTTGGAGCGCCCCCGACCGCCTCCAACACACTACGTGGAAGGAGCTTCGGGCGGTCCGGCACGCGGTCGAATCCTTTCTACCGCAACTCCGAGGACGGCAAGTCCTCCTCCACGAGGACAACACTGCCGTGGTCGCCGCCCTAACCAAGCTAACGTCCCGGTCGCCCGTCATGATGGCCGAGCTACGGCGCTTGTGGTTCTTACTCGACACCAACGACTTCCACATCCGCCCACGCTACATCCGGTCGGCCGCCAACGTCTGGGCCGACACGCTCAGCCGCGAGATGGACTCCGAAGACTGGCAACTCAACCCACGACTCTTCGACCACCTTCAGAGCCGGTGGGGCCCGCATACGATCGACCGTTTCGCGTCTATGCTCAACGCACAACTGCCACGCTTCAACGCCCGCTGGCGCGACCCCCGTTGCGAGGACATCGACTGCCTCCACCTCCCCGACTCGGCGTGGAAACGCGAAAACAACTACTGCAACCCCCCTTGGTCTGCCCTACTAGCGCTCGCCACAAAACTCGAACAAGCTCAAGCCGCGGCGACTGTTATCGCCCCCTACTGGCGAAACAAAACGTGGTACCACGCGTTCGCCCGCTTGGCCACCGAGACCGTGCACTTCCCAGCGTCCCGCGACCTTTTCTTTCCAGGCAAGCTAGGCAAGCACGAAGGGGTCGGACCTCCCGCGTGGAGCATCGTGGCCTTTCGGCTATCACCCCCTCTTGGCTCTACATTCGACGCGGTGCGATTGGCCGGGCGTTACGCCCGGACCGATTAAATACGCCTGTACAACACGTCCCTCCTCTGCGTACATGACCGCCGCGCTACGGCTTACGCCACGAAGCAGCACAGTCGCCCTGGTCATCCGATCTAGCTGAAACTTTTCAAGACCTCCTAGGATCGGATAAGCTCGTTGTTACGGCGGTTGCCCTACTCAGCAACTTGCTAGCGCCCTCTACGTACGCGAGCTACCATAGCGCAATCAGACAGTTTTTTATTTTTTGTGCATAGGAAAAATATCGCCCCGCTACATGCCACGCCAGCCACGATGGTCCGCTACACGGCCTGGCTAGCCCTCCTAGGAACGGTCGCTGCAAGCTCGCTGCAACCTTACTTCTCCGCGGTTAACAAATTCTTCCGCGACCACCGGCGCCAACCTATCGCCGTGGGCGAACTCTTGGCGGACGCCCGCCGTGGCCTCGAAATGCTACAGCACCGCCTACTTCCCACCGCCGCTCGCCTCCCGCTACCCGCACAAGTCGCCCTTGACATCCTACAAGCCGCCAACACCCTACACGGTACCTTCGCGTGGACCCCTGCTTCCCTTCCCCAGATGCAGCGTTTCAGAGCCTGTTTAGCGGTGTGCGTCAATTACATGTTTTTTTGCCGCGCCGAAACTGGCGCCCGCTGCCAGACCGGCGACCTAGTTGTCGACATGCCTTCGCAACAAATCTGCCTACCCATACGCAAATCTAAAGGCGACCAGCGCCGCGACGCCGGCGAAAAACCTGTCATCGCTAAACCTGTAGCCGCTAACCCCGTCCTGGCGGACCTGCTCGACTACTACACGGTGCACCGCGCGGCATTCTGCAACAAATTCTACAACACGCCACCCCCGCTCGCCTTTTGGAGCTTCTCACCTTCCGAACCTTCTACCGATTGGGGCGCCGCGTCCACCATCTCCACCTCGCTCTCCCTCGCCCTCCGCACCGTCAACTCATCCGCGCCCACCGGTTTCAAGTGGACATCGCACAGCCTACGGAAAGGCGCGGCGTCCGCTGCCAGCTGCATCGGCGCGCCCCTCCCCGTAATCAAACTTATGGGTGGCTGGGCCAAGAACATCTCTGTGACCGAAGGAAAATATATTGACCCAACCATGACCCCAACACCTGCTGCTTGGCGGTTCTTCGGCTGGCTCACGCCGTCCCCCCCGCAACACTTATTCTGGCTGTGCAAGGCTTTGGCTTTAGGTTACTGGCAGAACGTGCCCTAGGGTAAATGGTCAGATTGATTTGAATCTAGAGGTTTGCATATCCAATATCATGTGTACGGGACAGTAACTCTAGCGGTTACTGTTACCGTTAATATCGGCGCGTCTCACCTGCACGGCAACCGCCTTGCCCGAGCAGTTAGACGCAGCCAACGACCAACAACTTCCCCAACGGTCAGCTCTAGCTAGCCCGTGCCTTATAAGCCGTAGCTAGCCACGAGCCTAGGCACTCTCTGCTTTCGCGCTCAGCCAATCTAGGCTTCGCGCGAACCCACCCACCCATCCCTATAATCCTGCGCTAATCGACCCCCAGACCCTGTCTGTGGGTGTCTTTTGGCCAAATTGTAAGCAAGCTGACATCTTTGGCAAAACGTGCCCTAGGGTAAATTGAGAATTAAGGCCGTCATTATCACTAGCTCCATCTAAGTCAAAGAGTCCGTAGGTATGAGAGTACTTTAAGAAATACTCCATATTCATCATCCGGTCGCTAAAGTCCTTGCTCCTAAAGACCGGCCCCAATGTCGTTTGCGGTAACGGGTTTCGTCCTTCTTCTTGTCTTGGTCTCATCTTGAGTCGCTGCATGAGACGAAATAATAACCTCGCCCTGCACCTTGCCGCGAGTTGCCGACTCATGTCTCACTTTCCCGGCCGGGATTTCCTCGTTACGTCGTTCTCTATGTTCTTTATGTCTGAGCAGTCGATAGCGATGTGTCCCTTCTTGTGGCAAATGAAGCACTTGCCCTCCTCATTAAATCTGTCGACCTCCTCTTGAGTAAGGCGTTTTCTCCCGTCGAATCTCCCGCGGCTTCTCATCGGTCGCGCCATGCGAATCTTCCTCCGACTCACTGTCGACCTCCTCCGGTGCCTCCGAAAAATTGCTATCCTCCTCGATGACGTTCAGCCGGCCTGTCGAGCGTCGGGTCGTCTCAATCTTGGTCTCTAGCTCTTTGCTGCCTTCGCTCACAAGGCTGCTTGAATCGCCTAGTGTAGGGTTTTAGGTTTTTTTCTGGGCAACCTCCTTATGAATCGAGGGTCTTATAGACCGCGCTGTAAATCATGTACGTTATCTTGTTCATGACGGTGAGGAAGCTCCAATAATTGTTCTCGAAAGTAGTTCGCGTACTTCAGGATCGTGGTTTTCTGTCGCGCCTTGTCCAAGTTCAATCTCGCTTGTTCCGCCGGTGTTCTTCCGCAGAATTCCTGAATTAAAGATCTCTTCATCTCAGAAGTTCCGGAAAATCCTCCACCGACTTCATCTCTAGTCTGCGGAACTTGGGAGTACCACCACTTCGATAGTGGGTCTTCCGGAAAACTAGATACCCAGTACACTCCTCTCTATTCTTCATGATTAACGTTGTGATACCGTAGATACCCTCGTGCGTGTCGAAACCATTTTCTCAACTCATCGATATTAGTGGTAGCGATGCTCTTAATCTTGGCTGACGTCGTTAGGCATCATGCTCGGCATCTCTCGCGTCCTCTCCGATCTCAATTGTTCTCCTCGAAGAAAGATCTCCGTTTATTCTCGGCTTATGTTCACTCGTCCTTCAAAATGTCTGAAACTGTTGTCGACGTGGTCATGATGAAGTTGAGATAGCTCAATCGAAAAAGTGTCAACTACTTTACTTAGACGGCTACTTAGACGTTGTAGCATCTTGGTGACATGTACCGACATAGGCTCCATCGTGGGACTCGATCCTTCTCGCACTGCCAATCGTCCACCATTTGTCGATGTCGGTTGTGTCGGCCTAGAAGGCGCCCCTTCTGGTCGACCATCGACTTCCTCTGGTAGTCTCTCACCTGCTCGATAAGACATCTTGGTCTCGTCTTGTTAATCCATGAACACACGGAATGGCATGAAGGGGGTTTGAACCGCCGCTTCCCGGAACGGAGCTCTACGCCTTATCCAAGTACCGCCAAAAGTCGGTACCCGATAGGAACATAATGTGCATATGAACCCATCGCATCGCATCGCGAATGACCTACGAACACCTATAGCGAACACCTATAGATGGAGGGCCAGGACTCCCCCGGAGTCTAGCGTACATATGTGTTCATTAGTAGCCCTACGGAGGGATATGTAAACACGTCTAGCTGTTTTAGGGCTCCAAAACCACGTGTGAGGTGCTGCTTTGGCTAGGCTAAATTGGCAACCTTAGATTTATAGTAGAACCTAATCTCTAGATCTTATTCTTATACAGCGTAGAGAGATTAATAAGATTGTCTTAGGAACACGGTTTCTTACAATTTGGGTGTGGCGTAAATATGGTATGTACCGGTGTGGGTCTCTCCCATGGCCAGTAAGTCCCCATCTTGAATATCCACGCCTCAAGTGTTCTAGAAACAACCTTAAAACCTGTAGCTTGTGTTGCAAGCTAACTAAACCAAACTATTACTAGCGATACATATTGTATGAGATTATATGTGCCGTCTTACTTAACCTTATCGCACGAGCTCATACAACTATATGGAAAAGAACTATCAAAAAGAGATACTGCTAGCAACTCTGTACTGTCCGGGAAAATACGGCGATACTGTGGTAGTGCCGTGATGACAATAATAAGAGTCACTAAATATCCCTAAGATACAAGTACTATTCAGAGGAAATAAATTATGTCAGCTGCTAGCACTCATACAAATGGGCTAGGATATGACACGTCCAGTGGGCCGGAGACCGCGGTAGGGCGTGGGCGGCAGAAGCGCTCGTGGGCGAGTTCGGCGAACATTCGGTCCGAATCCGAGCTCGTTATTTGCCCGCTCTTGGTGAGGCGGAGGAAGCCCAATCGAGTACATGCTCCCTCCTCCATCGTTGCGTGGGTGCGATGACCCACTCTAATGAGGGCAACGGTTGCTGCCTGCTCCGCTGATAAAGGAAGGCCGGATGACATCAAGTCCAGACCCTCGTCAATTGCCGCGTTGGCGCAGCTGTCGAAGAAGGCATAGCAACCAATGTGGAGGTACTCGTCGTACACCACCTGGGATTTCTGGTCGTTAAGGAAACGCGCCGTGTCGTCCGTTAGCGTCCAAAGGCGAGGTTCGTCAATGTCGCGGGTATGGCGCTCCATGCCGGCAGGAATGACTTTTCCATAGGCGGAAAAATCGACGAACTCGGGCTCGTGGAGCTCGGCGTCGTCGTTCAACATGTCGATAGGTGGCTCCTGGGCCGCCTTACCACCCTTAGTCGCACGAGTAGCGTCAAGGAGAATGGGCTACTATTGATTCGTGGGAACATGTGGGCATGTTAAAGGCTGAAGCTGTGCAATTAAGGCGGTGTTAGACGCCTGAATCTGCTCAGAAATCCGGAGTTCGAGGGCCGAGACTGCGATTTGAATATGTTCGGAAGTACGTTGTTTAGTGACAGGGGGTAGAGCGCCGACTCCGGGCACGGAGGTAGACTGATCGGGCTGCATGTTGGTAAACGGCGACCTAGAACGTGGGGAAGTGTCTCGTGACGCCCGAGTGCGCATGAGACGATGTAAACTAACACCCTGCTCGACAACGAGAGTCGAGAATGCAATTGTGCGAGCCAGATGGGCGAGTGCAAAGCAGAGAGTGCTAGTGCACGGGGTTGCACCGGCTTAAGGGTTGCCGCTAGCTAGTGTTGCTGGGGGTAGGGCTTGGGGCGTTGCGCGAGGCATTTCCTCAATCCTCGAGGGTTACCTTGAGGACATGGCAAGACGCACCGCTTGTACAGTAACGCTTTTACCGCTAAGGTGATGTGCGTTCTGTCACATATGTAAGTAAGTTTTGCAAACCTCTTGATTTAAAACAATTTGACTATATACATTTATCATCGTGTACAAGTGTGGATTATGGTCCATGCGGTTTATAAATAAAAAATCTTACAAGAAAAAGTGGCGGAGACCACCAAGCAAAAAGAAAAAACAGGGGAAAACCGAAGCCCGAGGAAAAGGAAGGCATGTCAGCGCATCATCACTGCCCTCATGCACTGCCCTCCATCAACAAAGCGTCACGGAGATAGGAACCCAGAGTACCATGAAGAGCAGCATAAAGACGTGGCATGATTTTCGCGGCAATTCCCCTAAAAAACGTCGAAAAGGAAGAGGGGTAGCTCGACGAACGAAATGTTGCATACGGACATAATTGTGAGAGCGCAAAGAACGAAAGTAATCAACACCCACGCAAGGGAGGCAGGGAAGCGACGGACTGCCACCAAAATAGCTAAGCGATCAACCAACTCATCCGCCATCGGCGCCAACCGCCCCCCGTCCTCTAGAGCAAAGGGATAATAATCGTGGATCGACTGAACCGAAGGCGTGCCAAGCAAAGCAGAAGTGCGGAGGTCCGCATCGAGTTTGCCATGTTGAGCTCCCAATGCAAGACTACCCGGGAGTGGGAGACACACGCCACACTTCCTATACGAGGAACATTGGTGTTCGTGCGAGCACTTGTAACCGTCACATCAACAACAAGAAGACTTTGTGGAGCCATGAAGTCTAACCAAAGCATGGGTACCACCGATTAGCAAGTTTCTTGCCGACCAATACGAGTAGTCGTCTTTATCTCGACACGCGCGGACCGTACCATCTCGTGGCGGCCGTGCAACAATCCCCCCCTACTCGTGTGGCGTGTGCCTATCCGACGTTCGGCACCGCTAAGCCTTCCCTCGGCGTGCCCACATAGGCAAAGGGCAAAGCGCCTCCGAGCTTACTACCTCCACAACTTACCAAGCTTACCTACTACCCATTCAGAGCATTCCGCCGGCATGCCTAGTATAGCAGGGGATTTCTGTAGTTCATGCTCTCATGTACCACCGATTAGCGAGTTTCTTCCCGACCACTACCCGTAGTCGTCTTTGTCTCGGTACGCGCGGGCCGTACCATTTCGTGGCCGCCTTGACAACATTTTCCCCCTACTCGGGTACCTATCCGACGTTCAATAACGCTAGCCTTCCCTCGGCGTGCCCAAATAGACGAGGAGCAAAGCGCCCCCGAACTGACCTCCACAGATTGCCAAGCTTACCCACGGCCCATTCAGAGCCTTCCGCCGGCATGCCGAGTATAGCAGGGGCGTTTTTAAACCCCATAGTTTCGTCTTTTATATAGTACACCCGAATTTTATAAATCTACTACGTACAGGTACCTGTACCGTACGTATCGATACTGTTGTTTGCAATTTTCAGGGGATAAAAACCCTCTCCTGGTCATATCGGACCAGAACCGCCTGCCTGTGTCGCCATTGTTTCGGCGCCAGTGAGGGGCCTCGTCGCACACCACCAAGCCTGAGAGCGGTTCGCGCAGCTTTCCGTGAGTTTGCGTGCACTAGCGCTTGGGATAGCTTCAATGGCAGCAGGGGTCGTGGCGCAAGTCAGCTTGCGTCGCTTGCGCGGCTTCTGGTTTCTCGTGGCGGCCGCCCTGCAGCTATTTCATTATCGCACCGCGGTAGGGCAGACCCTGGAGGGGGCGTCAGACGGGGATTTGGTGGTACCGGTGTGCTTCATGCTGCCAATGTTTGGCGCGCAGCCCGAAGACGGCGGGCTCGCGCCGCTAGCACAGCTAGGGCTACTTATTTTTACCCCCCCCACGCTGCTAGCCCTGCAGCACGTGAACAGCGCTAACTGCTCAGTCCTCGGCGACTACAGCTGTGAGGTGCTGCTGAACGCGGGCGGCAGACGAGTACGTCTCAAGCCGTACCTGTACAATATGGAGAGTTTGGCACCGGGTGCCGCGCCGCCTCTGGTCCAGATGTGCGCCTCAACTGACGCTAGCGTCGTCACCGCTGCCTTCACCTCCGCGCAGTCCAGCCTTGTGGCCAGTTTTATTGGCGGCCTCGGTACGCGCCCACCCGCCCTCTCTACTGTATCTCCGTCCGTACTGCCGTCCCTATTTACAAACTTCCTGCTTTCTCCACCCGTGCAGGTCGGCTCCTGATATCCTCAATAGCTGCAAGCCCCGCGTTGGCTGAAAAGGTGAGCGAGTCTCATTCCTCTCCCCCCCCTCCCCCTTACCCCCCTTGCTGTGACCCCGTTCCCCCTTTTCTCCCCCAATACTATTAATGACTGAAGTAGTTTCAGTATTGCAGGTATGTAACGCCCTTAGTGAGCTCTGGATCACAAGTTAATGAAAGCAGGGCTGGGGCTGAAACGCATGCGCGCTACTGCTTCCTCAGGCGTTGTATCCAAACTTTGCGCGAACTATTCCCAACCAGGCTGCTAATATGGTCGCGACAGTACACCTCTCGCGCCACTTTGGCTGGCGAAACGCTGTGGTAATGCACAACCAGGATGTATTGGGCAGCCAACTCACAGAGGTGCGCTGATGTGTGTGTGTGTGTGTGTGTGTGTGTGTGTGTGTGTGTGTGTGAGAGAGAGAGAGCGAGAGCGAGAGAGAGAGAGAGAGAGAGAGAGAGAGAGAGAGAGAGAGAGAGAGAGAGAGAGAGAGAGAGAGAGTGTTTGTGCGTTTGCTCGTGCGTGCGTGTAGGTTTGGGAATGACTGGATGGATGTGTGTGTTTGTGTACGTGCGCGCACGTGCGTGTACGTTTTTAATGTGTGTGCGTATGTGGTGTGTGCCGTGTATGTATATATGTAGGTGCGCGAACGCTCGTCCGTGTACGTGCGTGCGCGCGTGTGTGTGTGTGTGTGTGTGTGTGTGTGTGTGCGTGTTTTGAAAGGGGAAGGTGATGGATTGCACCTTAATTGTCCGTTTTTATCGTTCCCTTGCATGGTAAGGTTTTTACGGATGAGGCCAGGCGATTTGATGTGTCGGTGAGTTCCATCAGCCTTGGCGTCAGCCTCTCAGACACGGAGGTGGAGCGGGCGGCGCGCCAGCTTGTGTCTTTCCGCTGGAAGATTGTGGTACTGGCCACATTCGAGACGGAAACGCTGCGAATCCTTCGAATCATTCGGCGGGTGATGGAGGAGGTTGGGCTGGACTACTCATCTTACGTCTTCATCTGCCCCACAATCAGCACTGAGGTATGCTGCGAGCTTGATCCTGTCGAACATGCAAATATCGCCATTCCCGTTTTCGAACTTGCACTTACCCATTCACAGAAAGAGCTCGGAAGAAAGGGGGAGGGGAGGGAGACAGAGAAAGAGACAAAGACTGAGAGATAGATGCGCAGTCACACACACACACATACACACACGCACACACACACACACACACACACACACACACACACACACACACACACACACACACACACACACACACACACACACACACGTACACACATGCACACATTCTCTCTCACACACACACACACACACACACACGCACATAAAGGCTCTCACAGGTACCGCGCTTGCATATACACGCCTCTTGTAGCTGCACATGTCTAGCACTTCCGTTGCCCCCTTCCTTACTGTTCCCACTCAATCATTGCAGGGGCTGGTGGCGAATTCGCTTCAAGACGGCATGGAAGAGGATTCAACACAGCTCCAGTTGTTTGAGGGCATGCTTGGCGTTGGGACTCAGGTCCCTGTAGACGACGCAGTGCGCCTGCAGGTAGGAGGTTCCTGCTATTCGTCATAGTCGGCAGACTTTATGCGCTCATTCAACAACATATATCGTGATGCATTTTGATCCAGCAGCTTGGCACATAGCTCTGTGTGTGTGTGTGTGTGTGTGTGTGTGTGTGTGTGTGTGTGTGTGTGTGTGTCTGTGTGTCTGTGTGTTTGCGTGTGTGGCGGAGTGACGGTGTGCTTTGGCTCACTGCTGATCAGTCCGCCCTTAGAGATCAGACAGCTGAGGAGTTACTGGAGGCCATGGAGACGCACATGTCCACGTCAGGCACATGGCCAGGCGGCGACGTGGTGGACAAGGTGGCATTCCGGGAGGCGTTTAAGCTGATTCAGTCGAGAGACGAGCTAAACGACTACGTGATGGCCTGCTACGATGCGGTGTGGTCCGCAGCTATTGGCATTGCCGCCGCTGCGGCCGCAAAGGGGAACAGCTCTGACGGGCAGCCGGTGTCTGGCGGTGCCGTGATGGATCTGATGAGGACGGGAAAGTTCCCTGAGTTTCAGGGTGCCTGGGGCCGACGCAACTTCCTTTCTAACGGCGACACCGACCTGAACCACACGCGGATCGAAATAAGCAACTATGGCAGGCCGCCGGGCGCTGAGCGGGCGCGGCATGCGGTGATCGCGAGGATTGACCTCCAAACCAATGCGGTGACCATGCTGAGTGATGAAAAGGCTGTCTGGGGGAACGGAAGGCAGTACCCATACGTGAGTCTCGCCCTCTTTCTTCCTTCTCCTTTCTAAATACATGCGATTGCATAGTGCAAGTCGGACTTTCTTCCTGTCAATTGTTCCCAACCCGGCGAAGTAAGAATACAATAGTTGGATACACAGTCGCGAGTATGTCGACAGTGGCAGTGTATTGAGTTATCTTGTGTCGAGAACTCTCTCCGCTTTATGTCATCCGGGCGCCTTCTGGGTTGAGAACCGTGGGTATTTCCTGGCTGACTGTATTGGCAGGTGCCTCCCGACGGTTCATCGAACAGATCGATCATAATGACGGTACTCATCGCCTGTGCCGTGGGGACCGGCATGTTGGCAGGGTTGAGTTCCTTCCTCGTCTGGCGCAACACGCGACTGAAGAAACGTGTAACCACACTTGTGAATCGAGTATGTCAGCTGCCCCCCCCCCCCCCCCCCCCCCCCCCCTCTTTAACTGGGCGTGTTGTCATCGTCTGTTAATTCAAGTTTAATTTGTCTACGTATGCCAGGTTAGCTGCTCTTTCCCTCCACTCGATGTTCGTACACTTTAGCGCTGTATACGATTTCCTTGCTCGTATTACCCGTCATGACCTGCTTTACTACTATCACCTGTTTCCTCCCTCCTACCTGCACACCGTTTACACGGAATATCCTTATCTGACACGCATACCCTGTGGCGTACGTTAAGTCAAAATGTGATATGTTTCGTCTCATTCCTCGTGCCCATGATTTCTCTTGCGCCCCATCTTGTGTTCTTGTTTGGTTCACTTAATTGCCTTTTATTGCTGTATTTATTCCTCTTCACTGCGTTGGATTAGTTGTCCCGCCAGTAGCTACGTCACCCTTACTATGTGTTGTACTTGTATGCCCCTATTAACCCCCCCCCCCCCCGCTTCCCTAATTGCTCTGTCTTGCCGCATCAAGCCCTCTGTCACTACTGCTGACCGCTCTGAAATGTGCTTCACTGGGGCTGTCCTGCGGCAGGCCCGGGATGAGATGGACCTGGAATCCCCGATGGCCAAGATGTTGGAGTTTCTGCGGAGATACCGCGGGCCGCGACGGAGCCGGCCCACCGGTGCCGACGCCCGCATGCTGGAGGACCTCATCGTCAGTCACGCAGCGCGGGTTCCGCGGCGGGCAGAGCTCTGGTGTCTCCTTATCTCCGAGCGAATCCAATGGCAGCATTGTCAATGCACGGAGCATCAGCAGCAGTGGGTTTGCGGGGGAAGCTGGGGAGGTCAGGGGGCAAGCAGGCGAAAGAAAGGTTGGGATGGAGGAAGAGAAGGAGGAGGAGGAGACTTTAGTGCAGGGGTTCACCTCTGGCATGTCGATTTCAGTCGCATATCCCTTGATGGATCAGATCGGGAACGACCTCTTCCTGGACGTCATCACGCCGCAGTCTCTCATTGGCGACGCGCCCATTCGGTCTGTCGCGCAGCAGTGCCTTGACACCTTTGCTCTGCTGGAATCCGATCGGGCGAGAAAGCGATTTCTACAGTTTTCGTCCTTCGTTGAGGCCGGATATCCTGACAGCAACTGTGAACACCCCTTCCCTCTCACCGGAAGCCTCCACACAAGCACTTACACGCTTACACGAACACATTCCCAAACACTCGCGCAAACACGCGCATGCTCGCAAGCACATAGACACACATACACACACACACACACACACACACACACACACACACACACACGAGTGCAAGCGCACACCCACACACTAACGAGCACATGCGCATACTCACCAGAATAAACTCACGTTTAAGCACACACAAGCGGACGCACGCCCGCCCGCGCACGCACGCACGAATACACACAGACACACACACACACACACACACACGCCCGCGCGCGCACGCACGACTGCACGCACACACACATATACATATATGCAAGAATTTACACACACACACACACCAACACACAAATACACACACACACACACACAAACTCACACACACACACACACACACACACACACACGCGCGCGCGCGCGCGCACACGCATACACACACACACATACACACGCGCATACTCACCATAACACTCGCACACGCACGTACGCACACACACAAACGCATGCCTGCGCGCACACGCACGAATATGCGCACGAGTCCACACACACACACACAGACACACTCACATAATCACACTCACACACAAGAGTGCTCGGGCACACACACACACACACACACACGCACACACATCGAACTCGCTCTTTCACTCGTACGCTCAGGCTGGCACTCGCCTTTCCTTACATCTGTCTTACGTCTTGTCCCTTGTAGCACCGCGATCTATCTGGGGATTTACTTGATGATCCCACACACGTAGGTCGTACGATGTTTGCGGTACAGCTCTGATTATTCATTCCCCGGGTGCTTGGACACAGACCACTGCAAGCAGCATGGCGCTGATGTCACCGCGCGTGTGATAGCCATGCTCAGCCGTTCGGGTTTGCTTCATTGCAGCGTCAATCCGCACAAAAAGGCCGCGCACAGCGTCGGCCTCGTCACGATGGTTGCGGCGATGGTCCACGATTACGGTGCGGTCTCGCTTAAGGAGTACTCTTTACCTCCCCCGTCACTTCACTTGCGTCGTGGTACAGTGCGCACCACTTGTCAAAAATTGTCAACTCCCTTCTTGTTTGCTTTGACCACAGGCCATCCTCAAGTGAACAACGCATTCCTTGTGGAGGAGGTGAGGTTTCTGGGTCCCTTCTCATATTTGCCTTTTACGCCTTCTTCTCACATGAGTGAATGTGGAAGTGACGAGGAGTGTGGGTTTGACAGGAGCACAGCATGGCGCTGGAGTTTAACAACCAGGCGGTGGCTGAGCACTACGCGCTGCGGGAGACGATGAAGCTGCTGATGGACGTGGAGTCCAATTTCTTGGGGTCGGGTAGGGAGCCGGAGAAGAGCACCACGATGGTGTCGAAGCGCAAATGGTTCCGCGGCATCGTGGTTGACTTGGTGCTGGCAACCGACATGAGCCGGCACTTCGACCTGGTCAGTCAGTTTGACACGCAGGTGGTGAGGAATTCGCAGTTGAGGGACAAGTGCGGAAGCAGCGTTAAGCTGTGGGATGCTATGAACGACGACCAACGACTGCTAACTCTTCAAATCGCGCTGAAGGTACGTCTAACTCTTTTAAGTCGCTCCCCTCCCCTTTTTAACGCGCGCGCCAACACACGCACACGCACACACAGGGACACACACACACACACACACACACACACACACACACACACACACACACATTTAACTATACAGCCACACTCTTTGGAAAGAACCAAATTACTTCTTTAGAGTGTTCGGAATTATTGGTCATGAATGGGAATGTGTGAAACATTGGTAATCCTTCAAATTTCAGGTGGCGGATATCGGTCACTGCGCGCTCCCAATGGACGTGCACAGAGTTTGGGTTCAGAGGCTGGAGGAGGAGTTCTTTCTTCAGGTGCATTGAGCGAATGAGAACGATACTTGGAGCTGTAATGGTGGCATGCGCATCTTCTGGCCGATGTGAAAGCGATTGTGACGGGATGCTGCTGCATATGCATGCTGTGTAGGGGGATCGCGAAAAGGAGGCGGGCCAAGTCGTTTCATCTCTCATGGACCGAGAGCAACCAGGGTGAGAACCGCGCTCAAACATGCTTGTATATGTGCGCGCGTGCGTGTGTGTGTGTGTGTGTGTGTGTGTGTGTGCGTGCGTTCCTTAGTTTGTAATGGTTGGTGTCTACCTTCTTCATACGTAACACCCCTCTTTGTGTTTCCCTCCCCCCCAAAAATATCTTCAGTGCAAGCGCGCCAGAGAATCAGGTCCGTTCCCGTCATTTGCCTCCTTCCCTGTTTCTCAATTTCAAAAACGTTTTGCTATCAATGATTCATGTGCTCTTCTGTTTTGACTTCCGACAAAACTCGGACTTGGCAACGCACGGCTCGTGGTGAGTTGTACGGTTTTGTCTAAGCGCTTGCTGAGACGCCCATTCGATGGCGATTGCGTAGGTTGGCTTCTTTAAAGTGATCGTTTTACCAGTTTTCAAAGCCTGGACGGAGGTGTTCCCCTCCTGCGCACCATTGTTGGAGCAGGTTCGCTCCCTTTGATTTCTCTGCACTGATTTCTTAAAGAGACAGAACTTCGTCGAGTATGAATTGTTATCAATTTTTTTTTCGCTGCGTTACTTGAAGGATGTTCAGTGTTATGCAGGCGTGCTCACCCACAACTTTTCCGTGCTCGTCTCTATCACCGCAGGCAGAAGCGAATCTGGCCTACTACGCAGCTGAGGTTCAGCAGAGAAGGTCAAATACGGGTGAGATTGGCAACGGGATGCGGAAGACGAGCTCGTCTACCATCCAGTCGATGAGGAGCTCGATGAGTGCGACCGGCAACTTGATCGGGAAGCGTTTCAACATGAAGCTTTCAAACAGCTGAATGGATGACGATGTCCGGCCGCAATGCCAGACTTAATGACATCAGCAAACTTTTGAATTTGTGAAGTAGTGAGCAGCAAGAAGTTACTGTGGAGTATCACTTCAGAAGAGTGCAATGCACGCGCGACCTAATTCTCGATGGACACCGGTTTCTTTTTGCACCACGTAAGTGTACTGTCGTTCTTGTTGAGTAGTGAGCGTCGTCGATGCCGTTCCCTGTCGACATCGCCCGGCACATTGATAATGGCGAGGCGAAATTTAAACCCGAAAAGGGCATTTTTTTTTCTAGACCTCGTCGTGTCGAGAGTTGTTTTGAGGCGGAGGCTGCGCTTTGTCAATGAACGTGCAATGTTAACGACTGGATAGTGCTATGACAATCGGTGCTTCTGAGGAATGTGCGTATGGAGAGCTCTGCCGCCATCTTTTTGTGAAGCGCCGGAGTGCTGCGCCGTCCACCAAGGAAGCGTGTTCATTTGATAAAGAAGAGCACCTCGAATGGAAATCGAAGTAGATGTCATGCGTAGCTGGCCTTGCCATGCATGTGCGCCATGGCTAGTACTCGAGAGTGAACCCCTTTCAATGTAAGCACTAACTTTTGTATTTCTCGTTTCCTTTTTCCCGTCCTCTGATCGAGGTGGAAGCCCTTCCCCCAAGCGAAGGGGTAGTGAGTCGTCGATGGCATCCATGCCTTTGGAAGCCAGAAGTTGTGAAAAATCCACAGTCCGACCTCAAATACGACTCATCCTTCTTTTTGGCATTCACGTGGAGCTAGCCACCCCTTCACAACCCCGCGGAAGCGTTTCCCCACGCCAAAAGTAAATCAGCGCTTTATATTTCCAATACTCATGGCGCTACCCATTTTATTCCCCATCTTCGCCTCGCCCCGTAACATGTGCCCGAACCAAGCAAAATTGGAGTTCAATTGTACAACCAATATCGCAGGGCCCGAAATTCAGCCAACTTGCATCATTACTCGCACAGCTTGCTGCATCCGTCACGTCTGTCGATGTGCAAGCTTCCGTAAGCCAATGACCCGCGCACGGCCTTCCTTGCACAACAAGTCGGCCGCCCCTCCCTCCGAACAGGTCCCAGGGTATTGGGTTTAACTTTTGGGCACGTGGCGGAACAACCGGGCGGCGTGTCATTTTGGATGTCGCCGCTCTCGTGGCGCCCGTGCGGAAAACACATGGGGCATACTAGTGCAATTGTGCAGGCATATTATGATTCAAAGCCCAGTGTTGGGTACCTCCACTGCATCTCACGACAAAATACGCATGCCACTAGGGCTCGACCCAAAAGCCACGCCCACCAAAGTTCCTTGATTGCTACAATTGTTACAAATACGTCTGTCGCTGCCACTGGGGATCAAAATCATTCCATGCTAATCATATTTTAAAGGTCTCTTTAAGTGGTAGGGGGGGGGGGGGGGGGGGGGGGGGGGGGGGGGGGGGGGAGGTTCTTACTGCAGCCACTTTATTTCACAGAGTACGTTGCACGTGAGCTGCTTGTTTGTCTTGGCGGCCTTCAGGGGCATGCAACGGAGCCCCTCTCGCAACTCGCTCACCGGTGCAACAAAATACCCGACAATGAAGTCATCGCCGATGTCCTGGTCTTTCAACTGGCAGGACAGGATGGCCATCTCGGGATGCGTCACTGGGAACGTCGCCTCCGTGTTGAACACCGGGTTGATGTCGTCCTCCACCACCGGAGTCTTCACCTTCCCCCCCTCCCCGTCAACTGTCATCACCTGTTCGGGAGTAAAGCAAAAGAAGACACCGTACCACATGCTTACGGAACCACGTCGCGTGTGACGCAGGATTGCTGAGCATTGGGCTTCACCATTGAGCAAACGCACCTTTAGGATGATGTACGGGTCCACAACGCTGTTCATGAGGCCCTTGGAAAGGTTGGGCGGCACGTTGATGGCGCACATGATCTTTATCCACAGAG
>JAPMLY010001176.1:85000-102500 GCA_026401115.1 Tetraselmis chui
AGCGGCAGCCAGCTTCCAGTGCGATTCGATACATCTCCACAGAGCTGTAGCTAGTGAGCTGGTCCCCCGTGAGGTAGGTGTTGTGGCTCGAATTGATCCAGTACTCGCACAGCGGCCGCCCCATGTCCATGTAAACGGTGCTGTAGCGCTCCGCAGGGACTACCCAGTTAAAGCGCGAGGTGAGGATGCTCTGCAGGCTGAACACGTCACACTCGCCATGAGAATACACAGCACCTGGATTGCTGTAACGAGACATTATCTGGGACATTATGTCTTCCCCACTCTCTCGTTTCACGTGCATGGGAGGCAATGACCAGGGAGCGTTCGTCTCCTCCTCGGGGCTTATTGGGCTCAAATCATTAATCAGCGTCTCCGCCAGACTCAGATCCAGTCTATCGAGAGGATTTCGAGTTTCCCAGTAGTGAACCAGATGCGCTG
The DNA here is from genome assembly GCA_026401115.1 of Tetraselmis chui. Taxonomy (NCBI): domain Eukaryota; kingdom Viridiplantae; phylum Chlorophyta; class Chlorodendrophyceae; order Chlorodendrales; family Chlorodendraceae; genus Tetraselmis; species Tetraselmis chui. The sequence continues at coordinate 85,439 of JAPMLY010001176.1, forward strand.
CACCCACAGCCTGCGTCGCATACTCCGCGTCGGGTCCCTGCAGCAGGTGCTGATTAAACTCTGACATCACAGCTCGGTTCACTGTCAGTGTCTTGATAAAAATCTGGAACTCTTGAAAGTTCAGGCCGTCGTCACTGTCGACGTCCGCGCGTTTGAATAACGCATCGACAAGCTCCTGCGCGCGCACAGCAGCCCGCCGAGCAGGGTAAGGGATGAGCAGCAGATGGTGACGAGTGAATTAAGAAAGAGGGAAAGTGGGAAGTAGGGGGAGGCGTGACTTGTCATGCTGGACCTTTGAGGTGCCCTGGAGCAGCTTAACAGCCATGCGCTTGGTCTCCTTGAGTGAGAGAGTGCCGTTCCCATCGCGGTCGGCAACGCGCCAGGCGCAGAGCAAAAACCTCTGGAAGGGGCCATCTGCGCTGGCCCAGCTGCTCAGCCAAGAGTCAGTTTCCTGTGCGGAAGACAGCTGACAAAAAAAACACAGTTTGCAACCCACACCTTTCAGTTCTTCATCATGAAACGCCACAGCTGCGAGTTGAATTGCCACACTTACATGAATAGTGTGTAAAAAGTGGCCTACCTTCAGCACAAAGTGTCTACCCTCGTATGTTTCCAGCACTAGGCAGGAGCTATCTTGCAGTGAGACCTGCTCCGTGTGGCTCGGTCTGCGTCCGACAACAAGAGAGCACACAGGGCTCACGAACGCCCTTCTCACGCTAGTTTGTGGAGAAAACTCGCGTTTACTGCTCTCACCCCTCACGCCAACGTCTGAAACATACGCAAGTCTGAAATATGCGCGCGAGAAAGCGGGCACCTGTTGACGCTGACGAGTATACCCTTATAGCTTTCCTTGTCTTTGCCCGCCTTTTTGTAAAGAAAGGAGCCGTTCTTCAAAATACGGACCTCCGCCGTCTTGAAGTCGTTACCCAGCGTCAGTACGCGGTTAACGAGGCTTACGAGCTGGTTGGTGTTGGTTTCCACCGATTTCTTCACCTTGGCGCTGCCCTGAATCAAGACCTCTTCTGCGGACTCCAGGCTGAGCTTGGTTCGTGCTACGGCGTCCTGAAAAGAGGCCCGCTTGTCTATGCCGGCATGGGAGCCTAGCCAGCGCATTGTTCGTCTCGTACGTAAAACCCACCACCAGCCCTTACGTCGTCTCCGATTTTGCCGGCCGGCCCCCTGTTCAAAGCGGGCGCACTGTCTACCGCCCACTGCTATACCACTATGACCGGATGCTGCGCGTCTCTGCGCCCTTCTGTCCCAAGCAGGGATGAAAGGTGCTCCTGCGTGCAGCGCACTACACCTTACTCGGCGGTAAGCCCTGAAAACCCTAAACCCGAAATCTGTGGTTGCTCCGCCGCGGCCACACTGACATAATCGTACGCGAGTGGCCTGTCGTTCTTTGTATTTTTGTAATCATGTGCACACATACCCTTTGTCTCTGCTCAGTCTGTAGTATTTTTTAAATCAAGAGAATCCATAGAGAGGCCCATGGTCATGATACTCATTTTCACACACACACACACACACACACACACACACACACACACACACACACACACACACACACACACACACACACACACACACACACACACACACACACACACACACACACACACACACACACACACACACACACACACACACACACACACACACACACACACACACACACACACACACACACACACACACACACACACACACACACACACACACACACACACACACACACATACGCACACTTTCTTCTCTCTCATTCTGTATTATTTTGTAATTATGTACACACACCCTGTGTGTCTCACTCTGTATTGATGTAATCTAAAAACTGGCTCTTGTACCCATCTCTACCTCTGAATTTGGGTAGGTAAGGCGAACGAATTCGCCTTGATCTGCGCAGAAATTCGGAGTTCAAAAGCCTCACATGCCGTTTGAATTAGTTATGTTACGCGTAGCTCTTAGAGAGTGTCCTCGGCGAGGTGTCGAGGTGTGGTAACAAAGGGCTGCATATCGGAATGTGGTGTAACGAGAACCATACGGGGAAGTGTCTTGTGACGCACGGTTGCGTATCAAAACGACAAGAACAAGTACTGACACCGTGCTCGACTACGAGAGTCGAGACTGCGTTTCGCGCGAGGCATAGATGGGCTGAGCGCGAAAGCAGAGAGTGTTGGTACTCGGGGAACGCACCGGCTTAAGGGTTGCTGCTAGCTAGTGCCCAGCTAGAGCTGTCCGTTGGTGAAGGTTGTTTAATTGGTTGGTCGCGCCACCCTGCCCGTACAATAAATATCGTTGTGTTGGAGGGGTGACGCGTCGCTAATAACGGTAATACTAACCGCAGGGGCTACTATCCCGTACACATTGTGGGTAGGGTTGCAAACCTCTAGTTTTACCCAATCTGACATTAGCTGTCAGAGTCTGTAAGTAAGACGTCGAGCAGTATTTTCGTAAAAATCTTTCTTAATTCCGGATTTTTCTTATTCATTTTCCCCACGCGGGGGGATTTTGCTTCCCGCGTCGCCCGATGTCGGCTACCGACGTGTTCCGCCTCGCGCCGCAGCGGTTGGGTCCGAAAAGGCCCGCATTCCCTCACTTTTGTCACTTTACCGCCTTGCTTGCCTACCGATGGGTTGGTCGCTCAGCCCCTACCACTTTTGCGCTCTTACGGACACCTTCTTGCGACACCTACGCCAACCCAAACCCAGCGGATTTACGAGGTAGAGCGGAAGGCCTACGCACCCCGACGGCAACACCCCGAGCAAGCGCTACCTTTGACACACACGTTAGAGGGGAGCCAAGATTTCACCTTACGTCGACGACGCCCTCCTCTTCGCGGCGATACGGGATCTCTCGTTGGCACTCCGTCAGCGAGTCGACCGCCTCCTCACTATACTACGCTGGCTTTGACTCCCTACCAAAGGTTTCTGGGAGCCAACACAAGCGGGACACCACATGGGCATCGACATCGACACAGCGACCGGTTATTACTTCGCACATGCTACAAAACTTCAGAGGCTCTCCAAGCAAGCCCGTCAACTAATCCAACATTCCACGCGAGCAAGCAAGTAACTACCGGTAAAGGATCTACAGTCGTTCGCGGGTTAAGCTCAATATATGTTTCTCGTTGTCCCGGCTGCAAGATTCTTCCTCCGCGAGTTGCACTCCGTACTTGGCGACAAGTGGGGAGGGCGGGTCCGCCTCACCCCGCAGCTCCGTCGCGACATGCAATGGTGGACACATGTACCCAATCGCGCCAACGGCAAAACATATACCGCCAAGTCGAGACTACCTACATATACTGCGACAGTTTAGGCCATTGTTGGGGAGCGGTACTCAACGGCAAACTCGAAGCACGCGGTTTCTGGGGACAACATGACGAAAACCAATACATTGCTTAGAAGGAGCTGAAAGCCGTCAGCTTGGCCGTCCTCAGTTTTGTGCCAAATCTCACGGGCCGCAACATCTTCCTCCGCGAAGACAACCATGCCGTGTGCTACGTTCTAGTAAGGCTAGGGATCAACACTCGATGTATTGTCGATATTATAGTCATCACCCGTTGATGGTACCATCGATGTGCTAGGTTGCGACATCGACATTGGCATAATGACAATAATGCTAACATTAATGCCATAAATTATCAAGACGTTTAAAGTATTTCGACAATCAAATTCCGATGATATGTTGATATATCGCCCCAACTATCGATAAATAATAATATCGGTATAACGTGCCATCGATGCCAACATCCCAAAATATCAACACCATCAACATCGACGTTTCAAGACATCACTATCATCGACATCGACAAAAGTCACATGATCCCTAGCCTTGCGTCCTAGCTAGCTTGACCTCCCATTCGCCGGACATGATCATGGAGGAGCTACGCCTGCTCGGGTTCGTGTTGGACAGCAACAACATTCACATCAGACCCTGGTACATCGGATCCACGGCAAAACGCGTGAGAAGACATGCTCAGCACGCCACATGGACAACGAGGATTGGCATCTAGATCCCACGGTACTTCACGAGATGGACAGCCAATTCGGCCCCCACACGATCGACCAATTTCCGTCGGCGCTCAACACGCTCCTCCTCCGCTACAACGCAAAATGGCTCGACCCATTGTGCGAGGAGGTGGACGCCTAAACCACAGTGGTCGCCCCCAAAGGGCAAGGAAAAGCTTGGTGCCAAGCACTTACCGAGTTGGCGTGCCACGAGACGGTTCTCCCGGCACGAGCTCACTTGTTCCGCCCCGGGAGGCGACACGGACGCGGTACTGTCGGCAAGCCTCATTGGCGCGTCGCTTTCTTCCGGATTCCCTTCAAAAAAAATTGTTGTACCTCCGCCGGGGATTAGTGAGTGCCACCCTGACCATCTTCAAGACGCGACATATCAGACACGCACTCCATAGTTACCCTTCCCGTGAAGTGAAGGTCCGCTAAAAGATCGAGATTTTGGGTTGTGACAATCCGTGGGCCGACTCGATGCGCCCCTACACGCAGGAACTATTGGCAGCGGACAGCCTTGGAGCAAAAACTCTCGATCTATTAACCGCGGCATGGACGAAGAGCATGTAGCCGACACTTGTAACAACGCAATGAAACCGTATTACGAGTTTTGCGAGGAGCAAGGTCTGCACCCACTGTCCGCTACGGCAGCTACCATAGCGCGATACATTGCATTGATCGGTACACGAGGCACGAGCAAGGCAACGAGTCCGCATCCTTACCTCTCAGACGTGAACGAGTCCTTCAGAGACCACGGCGCTGAGCCAATAGCGAAAGGCGACTTAGGAATCAAAATCAAGCGTGGACTCGCAGCGTCCAAGGTATCCCTCCACCCCAGCCGAACACGCATGTACTTACTAGCCCGGGTTCCGGTCTCATCGCTACGCCTCACCGAGGACCTTCGCACGCAGCTGACTGACACTTGGACACAAAACAAGACGGATAAGATTCTCCTATTTCGAGCGTGTATGGCGACGACAACTTTGTCATATTTTTTGTCGCGGGGGCGCAACAAGAGTTGAGTGCTAGTCAGGTGACCTTTTGTGTAAACCAACAAGTGGAATTATCCTTTACCATACAACAAGAAAAGGACAACGCCGTACTTCCACGGAGCTAAAACTCCTACGTCAACTACCGGACGCTCCTCACCCAGCCATCGCGGAACTACTACGGTATTTCGATTTTGCACGTACGTTTATTTGGTCGATGTGGCCGATACTGGCCGTGTGGAATGAAATCTACTCGTACGATATTGGTAGATCCGTGGCTGCGAGCGGTACAACTATTTCGCCAGGTAGGACTAACTGAACTATTGGCAACCAACTGACTAACTGGAACCATGTAGGACTAACTGGACTAACTGAACTATTGGCAGTGGGCTCTACTATCCGTTTCCTTACATCACAAGATGCTCGCGTGCGCGGGGATTCCCAAGACGAAGATCCGATGGAGCCGACTGCTATGAACGGTTAGCGAATGCTATGACCATTGCGGTGTCCTGAAGGCATGGCACACCGGACGGAGACGACGGCGACAACGAACCCATGTGGTCATTAGAACTCGCTTCGTCGTGGGCGCGCTTAGATGCTGCGTGCGGTTCTCACGCTCTCGCCGAGTCCGATCCCTTGATAGCCACAGCCTTAGCGATGCTTCCCCCGCAACGTCCAACGGTGGCTCGCGGAGGCTGCGTAGCCGAAGCCCGATCAAACAACGAGCATATTGCTCGGTCCCTTGATGGCCTACCATCGGTCGTACCCCTTTCTGCGTTTGCCACGGACATCTTTCCAAAGCTACAAGCCGACATCAGTGAGCGCGTCAACTTGCTTCGCTTCGCGAATCTCGCTCCCACGTTTTTAAACCGCGCTCGGCTGGAGTCTAGTAAGGCTAGGGATCGATGATATCATCCGGACTATATTGGCATATATCGTGGTGTTTTCGGAGACCCCGAATACGAAATGTACCCGAAATCGTAGCGAAATGTGCTTATAAAATATCGACGATACCATCGATCCCTAGCCTTAGAGTCTAGGCGTTTTGTATATCGTCTCGGCCACGGCGCCCTTGCGTTTTTGGCTTCGGACCCGCCTACTTCGGGTCGCTTGGGCGAGCTCCGTGACAAGTTCCTTGAGCACTACGACGCAGTTTTCCGCGTCGCGGTCTGTCGCATCTTCGGTCTACCCTCATCCCGCATACTCTCTACTAGTCGCTCCCCCATTGCTTGTGCTTCTCGCCATCTCCCGGTTCAAGCTATGCGGGGTGCGTTCTCGTCGGCGGGTGTTGACATGCCAAACGATGCGTGGGCCACTGCTTTTGCGGACCATTTGGCTCGATGCGGCGGAGATGCTTTGGTCCACACCGCTCACTCTTGGTTAGTGACGGCCCTTGCGGAAATCATCTCCGAGGTTCGTGGCGCACTCGGGGTTGGCGTCGAGGTTCTCACAGATCCCACGATGTTAGTTCAACTCCCCAACGGCAACGAGGGTCTCCCCGAGTCCCCGTGGGTGTGGGTGTCTTGCACTATCACGGCATCCGAGGCTCAAAACTTGTCCTTGATGCCGTAGTTTCCGGTTTGTTCGGCGTTTCTAGCCCCCCGTCACCCGAAGTCGCTCTCCGCCATGCTGAAAAGACAAAGTTCCAGAAGTACTCGGAGGGGGTGAGGAGTCGCCCCGACATCTGTTTCATTCCCTTTGCAATAACGGAATTTGGTACTCTCGGCGGCCACGCCACGGCTTTCTTGACGGAGCTAGCCAAGCAGGCAGCCGCATCTAAAGGGATGCATGTGGGCAAGCTGTTGGCCTCCTGATGTCGAAAGGTCTCCCTCGCCGTCCATTTTGCTCACGCGGACAACGTCTTGCGCGGTTTGTCCGCCGCTGCGGACGGCGTGGAGGCCGCTTCTTCCTCGGCTGGGATGCCTTCTCATGCACCGGCGCTCTTCACCCGCGCCATGGGCCGCAAGCGTCCCCGTGCTTCCTCGAGCGGCGCGTGAGGCGCCGCTTGTCGCCTCCACGTGTTGCATTCTCGGCGTGGCCTAGGAGTTTCCTTAGTTTAATGTGCTAGGTTTGTGCACAATGTAGTGCTTTCCTTTTGCCGTGCTTTGGATTCCGTGATCCTCTTGTCACTCTTGCCCTTTTGTTTCCCCTCCCATTGAAATTGAAATTGAAATTGAAATTGTTTACAACATGTACCGTATGCGCCGGTTTTTCACCAAAAGCCGGATGCGTCGGCTGCTGTCTCTGGGCCCTCCCAACTATGCCATACATGGAACTTACAAGTCAGGGCTAGACCGTTAACCACCTAAATCCAACCTCTCCAATGGGGTTCGGGGGTTTTATACTCCCCCCCGGGGAGGTGTGCAAGAAGAGGCGAGGGCTGCGTGCAGTTAGGGGCGTGCAGAGTGGCAATGTGCGGAGGCGCGGCGGGAGGTCGTGCGGGACTTGATGCGGTATATGAGTAGGAGGTGATGTAGCCATTGGAGAGTATGCGTGTGGAGCTGTGCAAGGATGCGAGACGTGTCTAGGCGTGCTTTGGAGACGAGTTTATCAGGAGGGTCGGTGCGGGCTGTGAGTAGGGAGGTGAGACTCGTGATGGTGGAGGAGTGCGGTGTACCTGTGCGGCTCATGACGATGGGAAGGATGTCAACCTCTGTGCCTGGCCAGTGGCTGCGGATGGCGTTTGCAAGGGGTGTTTATTTGGCACGTATGAGGTTGGCTGTGTGGGAGAGGTTATTGTCTGTGGAGTACTTCCATTCCCCGATCTGAATCTTTTTGATGGATGCGTAACGTCGGCGACCGTTTGAGTGACCAACGAATCGAGGCTCGAGGATGCGGATGAAGTAAGGTTTGTGTGCGGGGGGTCGTAGCGCAGGAGGAGAATCTCAGGTGGGAGGACGGCGGGACACGAGGTTAAGGAGTCGGGCGAGAGACCTTCGTCAGTAGCAACTAGGCGGGTGGGCATGTGGGTGGGGTGGGGTGGGTGACAGTCGAGTGGAGGGTGGGCAAGGGTGGGGGTAGCAAATGATTTTATGGGTTTGTTACCGAAGTCTGCAGTGATGGTTTCCCAGCGTCCTCCGTTGTGGCGTTCGAGTAGGGAGAGTAGGAGTTGTAGCGCGCTTTTGTGTCGGTCCTGTCTTAGGCCAGACATGGTGGGGCAGTTACCGGCCATGTGGCCGTTGCTAGTGAATTGACCACAGAGGGGGCAACGCATTGTGGGGTTATGTGTAAGAAGGCGAGTGTTGTGAACTCCCCACATGAATTCTTGCTTGTGTGTGAACTGGATATTTGTGAGGGTGGAGTGTTTTCTGTGGAAGGAGAAGTCGGCCCCGTCCTTCGCGGCGCGGGCGAGGAGGGCACCGTGTTTGGTTGTTTGCGAGAGGGGAATGTATGTGTGTTTGGTGTTGTAGGTGTGTGCGTCAGCTTTGAGGTTGGTGTATCTGTAGGGTATGGGGTCCCCTAGGGTTTGTGGGATGAGGGTGTATGGCCATGTCCAGTGGCCTATTGGGACGTCTGAACCTGTGGTGTATGTAGTGTCGGGTGGGTGACCATCTGCTACGTGGTTGGCGAGGGTGTCAGCGAGGTCGTTACCTAGGGAGTGGTTGTGTGCTTTGATTTTGCCGAGGTGTGTGCGGATGCCTGCGTCGCAGCGGGTTTTAAGGGTGTGTGTGATGGAGAGGAGGGTGTCGCGGTGGATGTTGTGTTTATAGGCTGAGGGGCAGTTTAAGTATCCTTGTATGAGGCGGAGGGAGCACGCACTGTCGGTAAGGAGGTGGGTGCGGCCAAGTTGGAGGCCTATGTCTATGCCAGCTAGTTCAGCGCGATTAATTGTGTGCGAGGGAGGGGTAGAGGTCACCAGGATTTTGATTTTGGTGTCCGAGGCGGGGTGGGTAGCTGCTGCTCCGAGGGGGGTTGAGCCTCCTTTTCTCGAGCCGTCAGTGTAGACAAAATCCTGCCAGTTCCAAGCGAGAGTGCCTCTGGTGGGGTGGAACGTTAGTAGCATGCGTTCTGGGAGGGGGTGCGTGATGGGGTGAGTTGGGTTTGGGGGGAGGTGGTATATGCCTGCTGAGTGGGGTGAGTAGGTGTTAAAGAGGTGGGGAGGAGGGGGTGTGATGGTGGGGATGGGGAGGTGTGTGTCGTAGATAGATTCGAGAGTGTTATGGAGTGCGGTCATGGCTGTGGGTGACGGGAGGGTGGAGAGTGCGAGGGGGTTGGCGACGAGGTAGATGTCGACCATCCAGCGTGTGCCGAATGGGGTAGGGGTGGGGTTGCCGGTGTGTTGGTCTGGGGGTAGGAAGGTGTTCGCGTCATTGGGGAGGGTGTAGAGGTGGTGGGTGTATGGGGAGTTGATGTATTTGGAGTGGCGGTAGGGTGTGTGTTCCCATCGGGGGAGGATGAGGATGGTTGCGCTGGGTGTGTGTGGGGCTGTGAGGTGTGCGCTGGTGATTGCGTGTTCCATGGCACGTCTCATGCATTCGTGGTCGTATTCGGGGTTGGCGATGTTGGTGCCTTGCCATGTGTGTGGGGCATTGCTGCCGCTAGATGAGAAGGCTACATCTTCGGGGTAGAGGGAGTGGTAGGTGTGGGAGTGAAGGGATTTGTTGAGGGGGTCGGAGTATAGTTCTGACTGTATGTGGAATGTGTGACGGAGAGCTGTGAGTAGGTCTTCTCTAGTGGCCCATCTATTACGGGTGGTGGTGGCCGGTGTGGGTGAGTGGATTTCTGATCGAGAGCCTAGGCGGGTGAGGAGGTGGTAGACCTCCTCTTCGAACGTATGATGCGAGAGGTCGGGGCGGAAGAGTTGGTAGAGATGACGGACGCGAGGGCCGTTAAGGGTGGTCACCGCGCGTCCGTCGGGAGTGCATAGTACGGTGGTATCGTGGAGTGATGGGTGTGCGTGGATGGCGAATTTGCCGGTAGGGAGCATGTCGAGGTCGGGGTTAATGGGGTCGTGGTTGAATGTGATGAGGGGGTGCGACCACGGAGGGGGTCCGGGTTCTGGTAGGATGGGTGTGGTGGAGGGGACAAAACCGGAATTAAATGCGGTGAGGGCGGTGGGGCCGGAGGGGGTCTCACTGATGGTGTCGTGGAGTTGTAGGCATGGGGCCCACTGGACTTCGTGGAGGAGGGTGAGGTCGTGTTGTTGGCCGCGGGCACACCAGTCGCACTGCCATGTGGCGGGTCCCTGAGCTGGGCGGCATTGGGAGTGTATGGCAAAGTGCGGGCATGTGCAGCAGGTGGAGGAGGGTTCTGTGTGCAGTGGGTCGTGACAGATGGAGCAAGCGGTGGGGGAGGGGGTGGGGAGGCGTACCGATGTGGGAGTGGAGGAGATGAGGCGGAAGCCGTCGTCGAGTTGTAACTGAATGTCCCATTCCGTGAGGTGTTCCGGGGCCCATTCAACCATGTACTGCGTTTGGCCGTATTCTGTGTCCTTGTGTTTGGAAATGATGCGTGTTACGTCGCAGGGGGGGTAGTGGTGGTCTGAGGGGGTGAGGTATTCTGTGTCTAAGTGTGTGGTGGGTGCGGTGGGGGTGGGGTGAGTGGTGCGGGAGGTGTAGATGCCGGATGAGAGGGTGGGGGGTGAGCGGGGGAGGTGAGGGGAGAGGAGGGGAATCCATGAGGGGTGTATAGTGGTGGGGGGGATGCTTGGTTGGTAGTGAGGCTTGTGATGGGGAGGCGGTTGTGGATAGTATCGAGGGGTTCGGTGAGGATTGCGGCGAGGAGGCGGATGGGAACTGAGAGTGGGGTGGTGGACCCCGTGAGTGTGGTGATGGATTTGCATGATTTGAGGATGAAGGAGGATGAGGTGGCTCTGAGGAGGACTTGTGGCCACGAGGTGATGTTATTTTTCCAGAGGGGGGTGAGGCGGGGTAGGAGGGAGGCGTGTGTTTTGCGGGGAGAGAAATCGCAGTAGGCTTGTTTATATGTGTGAGGGTCGGTGATGTGTGTGGCTTTGTCCCGGAGTGAGGCGAGGAGGGCGTTGTCTTGAGTGGTGAAGTGGGCGCGGATTGTGGAGGCGATAGGGTTGGTGAGGGAGAGTGGAGGGATGTTGTGGAATAGGGTGCCCGCATCGCGTTGAGCTCTGACTAAGCACTTGAGTGTGGGTGGGGTGTAACAGGTTGACATGATGGATTCCGAGGGCCAGTGGGAGTACGTGGTGGATAGGGTGCGTATGTGTGCGCGGGCCATGTGGCCTCTATAGCCTGAGTTGTTCATGATTTTATGTAGGTGGCAAACTGTGAGTTGTGCGGCGTGGGCTTTGAGGGAGGGGAGGCCGTATCCTAGGTCTGATGTAGGGCGGTGAAGGGCGGTGCGGGGAAGGTTACGTACCGAGGAGACGGCGGAGCGGAGTGCGCGGCAGATTTGTCCTTCGAGAGTGTCGAGTTGGGAGTCGGTGAAGAGGCCGAGCTGGAGGGTGAAATGCTTTCCGATGAGGAGTCCACGGATGACCCTGATTCTGCGGGATTGTGTTAGTGGGGAGGTGGAAAGGGTGGTGATGAGGGATGCAGTGGTACGTTTGAGTTCTTGCCAGTGTTTGGTGAAGTTGAGGGAGGTGTTCAGTTCTACCCCTAGGACGCGGTATGTGTCCTTGGGGCCAATGGAGGGGATGGGGGCCGGGGTGGAGTTTAGGGAGATGAACTGAGTTTGCAGGCGGGATGCGAGGAGGGTAGTGTTGGCGAGGGTGAGGGCGTTGCCTGTGCGCCAGAGGGCGCCGGTGATGCAGCATTTGCGGATGTTGACGGTCATGCCCGTGTAGGCGCTGAAGAGGGAGAGTTTTCTGAGCTGGATGGTCATGTTGGGGGTCGAGCCCGTGGCGAGGCTGAGGTCGTCGGCGAAGCCGTGTCCTGGGTATGTGGCTGTGGGTTCTGTGGGGTCGACGTTAGTAGCGGGGGGGCCTGGGCGGTAGCCCCGGCTTCCCACCGTGAGCCAGCGAAGGAAGGGTTCAAGGAAGAGGGTGAATAGAAAGGGGGAGAGGGTGTCGCCCTGGAGGGTTCCGCGATTAATGTCTATAGAAGGGGTGGGGCCATGTGGTGTAATATAGTCTGTGGTTGAGACCCCGTAGAGGTGTTCGCATGTGTCGACAAAGGTGGGGGGCATACCGAGTTGACGCATGTGTTTGAACATGATACGGTGGTCCGCGGCGTTGAAGGCGCCTTTGAAATCTGCGTACATGACGTAGATGTCTTTGTTGTGGAGTTTCGCGTCCTCCATTGTCATAATGAGGGAGGAGAGGGCGTCGTGGATACTGCGGTGTTGTCGGAATCCGTCCTGTTGGTCGCTGAGAATGCCGTGGGTTTCGGCGTACTTCGAGCCTGCATCTTTGATTAGTGCTGTCCATAGTTTAAGGAGGTTATTCATGAGGGCGATAGGGCGGTAGTTATCGAGGAGGGAGGGGTCGCCTTTTTTATGTAGGAGGCATGTTGTGCTGTGGCACCAATCAGGAGGGGTGTAGGATTTGTGTGCTAGGAGGGAGAGGAGAGAGAAGAGGGCGGAGCGAGTGAGAGTGTACCGCGTCAATGACGGCGGAGGGAGAGGATGCGGTGGTTTTATCGGGTTTGGTAATGCGGTGGAGGGTGGAGGCGGCGCCGGCGGGGGGTAGGAGGCCGCTTTTAATTTTCAATCGGCGGTGGGAGAGTTTGGGGCAGGTGTCGTAGGCCGCATTGGCTCGAGTTTTTATTTTCTTTATCTTATCCGTGGTGGTGGCGTGAAGGAGCTGGCGTATGCGTGTTTGGCACTGTAGTTTGATGGCGTCAGGGGAGAGATATTCGGTTGTGTTTAAGAGGGCTTGGGCGATGGGGAGGGGGCCGTTGTTTTTGTTGCATTTGCGGAGTTTGAGTATGTGAGTGCGTGTTTTATTTGTTAGCCAAGTAGGGTCGAGGGACGCTTGGGGTGGGCGGGGTTTCTTGGCGGGGAGGAGGGGCCAAACTGTGGCTGCGTGATTCATGTGTTGGGAGAGGAGTGTGGTGAATTGTGAGGCTAGGGTGTCGAGGGTGTCGGGGGAGGCCGAGGTGTGTGAGGTGTTAAGTATTTCTGCGTGGAGGGCGGCCGTTTGGTTGATGAGGTCGGGGGTGCTGGATTGGTACGCTCTTATTTGGTCGGGTGTGAGGGGAAGTCGAAAGTTGAGTTTGCGCGTTGTGTGATGTGTGTGGGGGTGGGTATGGGGAGGGGGGGGTGTGCCATGAGTGTGAAAGGGGCGGGAATGACGAGGTAGATTGCTGAGTGGTCAGTAAAGTGGGAGGGGGTGGGGAATATCGAGCAAGAGGATGGTGGGAGGGTGATAGGTGAAGGAGGCGTGGTGAGCCAGTGGTCAAGGCAGCCCCCGCTGCGGGGAAAGGTGGGGATGGGGTCGTGGAGGGGGTGGAGGTGGGATTTGAGTAAGGAGGTGAAGGCAGGGTGTCCTTTACCTGTGTTGGTGGTCGATTGGAAGTCCCCTCCCCAGAGGGTGCGATGTTGCGGGTGGTCGTCCGCTAGGCGGAGGCCCCAGGCTGCGACTTCTGCGTAGAGGCGGGTCAGTTGGGGGGTGTGGAGTTGGGGCATGTAGGTACCTACCAGGAGGTAAGGGGTGCTTGAGTGGGGGACGATTTTTAGTCCGGCGATATGGGGGATGAGGTGGGGGGGCGGGGTTAGGACAGTGGCAGACTGGAATGAGGCTCTGCGGACCGCGAAGAGGACGCCTGCGTTGGGTAGGGGCACAGGTGAGTAGCATGGTCGGGAGCTTTTGAGGTGGTACTGGGGGAGGGCGATACGCCAGCGGGATTTGTGGGTGTCGTGGTTTGTTTCGGTGAGTATGAAGACGTCCGGGTGGTGGGAGGTGGAGAGGTGTTCAACATCCATAATGGAGGTGTGTAGGCCGCGGGTGTTGAGGTTGATGAAGTGTAGTGGTTGGGATGTGTGGTGTGGGAGGATGGGGGAGGGGAGGGAGGGGGTGGTGCTGGGGGGGTCGTCGGGGGGGCGTTCGACTGGTGGTGGTGGGAAGGGAGGGGGGAGGAGAGGAGGGGAGGGGGGGATAGGAGTGGGTGGGGGCTGAGGGGGGGGTATTGTGGGGGGGTGGAGGGCGTCGAGAAGGTGGTGACGGCCCAGCGGTAGGGGGGCGGAGCGGAAGGTGTGGTTCCATAGGAGAGTGTGGAGGTTGTAAACCGTGTTTCGGGGGTCGAAGGGGGGGGGATTGTATGGTTGGTCGGGGGGAGCAGTGGCGATGAAGTAGGTGTGCAAGAGGGCGTGGGTACCGCACGACCATGCTCTGACTGAGTCGTCTTGCCGAGGAGGGTTGAGCAGGCGGAGGGTGCCGACAGGAGGGGGGGGGGGGAGGAGTTCCAGTCGGAGAGGAGAGCGAGGGAGCGGGTGAGGAGTTCGGGTGGAGGAGAGTGATGAAGAGAGTCCACCCATGTGGATGAGGTGTGAGTGATGTGTAGGAGGCCGAAGTGTGAGTGTTGCCATGTGAGGACCAGGAGAGAGTGGTTAGGTGTCCCCGGGCGGGGGGGGGGTGCCTCGGTTGTCTAGGTTCGTCCATTGGCTCGGGTATTGGGAGTTGTGGTGGTGGTTATCGACTTCGTTGTTAGTGATAACAGTGTACGTGGCGGAGGGAGTGGAGTGAAGCTTAGTTATTGTGGTAGCGAGGCAGGATAGGTTGGAGAGGTCATGGTAGTGCCCCCATTGGAAGGAGAGGACAGCGGAGATATCGAGGCTGCCGATGGTGGAGGGGAGGCCGTGTTCAAGGTTGAGGTCGAATAAGTAGTTATGCACTGTTAAGCTGCAGGTGCGGGAGTTAAAGTGGTTCGTGAGAGCGGAGCGAGTCACGGTGTTAACAGTGTGTCTGCGTATGTCGGGTTGGGGGGTGTGGAGGGAGGTGTGGGGTCTAACCTCGGGTTCGTCCTTAGGGGGACTAATGATGACAGACGGCCGTATCGGCCGGGGGTGACCTGGGGGAGCTGTTGGGACTGGGGGAGGCGGTGGTGGCCTGTGGAGGGCCGGTGGTCTCCTTTAAGTCTTCCTCTAGCAGGTCGTCAGAGTCGCCGAAGTCGAGTTCTTCTTCTCCAGGGGAGGAGGGCGGAAGGGGAAGGTGGGCGGGGTTAGTGGGGGGGAGGGGGGTGTCTGAGGTCGGGGGAGGTTTGGGGCTGTGGTGGTGAGGGGGGGTAGTGGTATCGGGTTGGGGTGTGAGGGAGGGGCGCGGGGGGGCGCGGGGTGGGGGTGATGGGGAGGTCTGTTTGCGATAGGGGCGGGAGTGCTTGGTAATACCCGCAGGGGGCACGGGTTGGAGTGAGGGGTCTGTGGGGGGGCGAGGGTGGGGAGGGGAGCCTGTTTGTGCGGGGGGAACGGAGGAGGTGGAGGGGGGAAGGGGATGGGGAAGAGGGGGGGTGAGGGTAGGCGTGGGGTTCGGGGGAGCGGGGAAGAGGGGAGGGGGTTGCATGTGGGGGTGGGGGGGGTGGTGAGGAGGAGGAGTCCATGGGTTCGGAGGAGTCTTCTGTGAGGGTAGGGAGGGGGGTAGGGGTAGGAGTGAGGGGGAGGGCTGTGGGGGGAGCTTGAGGCTTGGGGGAGGGGTGGACGTGGTAGGAGGAGGTGGAGGTGGGTTGAGAGGCAGTGGAGTGGTGGAGGGGCCATGGGGAAGGGGAGGTGTGGGCCGGGGTGGTGGAAGAATTTTGGATGTCAGGGAGGGAGGAGAGGTCGAGGGGGAGGTCGTCGTCTTCCAGCATGTGGAAGTCGGAGGGCTCCATGTGCCATTGGCTGGTGACTTGTGTGTCTGTGAGGTGGCGGGACCATTGGAGAAGGAGGGCTGGGGGGTTGCGGTGGAGGGTGTTCTTTTTTGTGATTGTGAGGGGAGGCGGAGAGGGGGTGGTGGTGAAGATAGGGTCCGTGAGTCGGGCCTTACCGAAGGTGGAGTAGTGCTGGGGGGTGATGTTGAGGGTGCAGGTGGATGGAATGCATGTGCCTCGGTGGGTGTATGTGTGTGTGAGGGGAATGGAGACTGTGCCGTTAGTGGAGATGAGGATGCAATACATTTCGGTGCTGAGGGATATTTGAATGCTGGTGGTGATGGTGGGAGAGGTGGATGGGTGGGAGCGAAAGTACGAGCCATCGGGGAATTTTTTCAGGGCTGTGTAGTGATAGAGGCTGAGGGGGTGTTGGGAGAGGGGGGTGGATGTGGGGGTGTGTTGTGTGAGGTATTCTGCGGCTGTCTGGGATAAGAGGGTGTATAGCCAGTGTGTGGGTGGAAAGGTGCCGTCTGAGTTGATGCATGGAAGGGAGAGGGAGTGGCGGGATTGTACGAGGAATGTGGTGAGGCAGGTGTCAGTCCAGGACGAACCTGGGACATGGCCTGTGACGGGGGGGGGTGTGATGGTAATGGTGTGAAGGTGATGGTCCGGGGGTACTGTTTCATAGGGTGAATAAGGAAATATGTGAAGGGATACAGGGCCGGATTGTGAATGAATGGGATTATTGGGCAGGTGGAGGATATTTACCCAGAATGAGGATGGGTCGGACTCGATCGGGATGGGAGTGTCCAGCGGTTGGAGGGCGTCCGCGAACTGGAGGGTGAACTGAGCTTGCTCGGGTAAGTCTTCGAGTCTGCTCTGGGTGTGGGTCGGGGAGGTTGGTCCGGTCGAAGTGAGAGCCGTCGCGAGGTCGGAGGTGAGGAGGTCCTGCAGGAGGGCGATCGCCTCTTGGCCGGTGATACCGGTGAATAGGGGGGAGCGGATTTTCACCCTTCGGCCTGGAACTCCTGGAGCCGAGGCATCACGGAGAAAGCGAATTTTCTCCTGACTTAGTTTTTCCATGAGCGAAGGGGAGGAGGTCGCGGAAGGGGGCACTGGACCGGCTGAACTGAATTCACGCTGGCGTGAAGTCAGTTGGTACAAGAGGCCCACCGCTATACATGAGGTGGGAATAGTCAGGTGGATTTCTTGAAAGCCCGTGCGGAGCTCGACCGGGAGGGGTGTGGCATCGTCGCATTTCGGGGCCGTGGGGTGGGGTGTTCGAGAGGCGGTCGCGGTCCACCGAGTGTGGTGGGCGAGTTCCCGGCCTATTATATTTTTAGTGCGGTTGGGGAGATCAGTGAGGTCATGG
>JAPMLY010001176.1:107500-121090 GCA_026401115.1 Tetraselmis chui
GTCAGAGCAGGCAAGTGACAGGGTACTATCGAGAAGTATGGGTGCCGGTCGGTTGCTGTGAGTACCGAGCTGTCGGTGTAGCTCATCCGTCCCTGCTACATAGTTGACACTTGCTGCTCGGCAGTGCGCCAGTACGGGACGGGCTGACGAGGCTCGCGTCGTATCTAATTTGCTGTTTCATTGACAATACTCTCATCAGGCAGTGGAAAGCGCTGCTGCAGCAACACTCAATCCAGCCAATCCAGCAGTTTCAAAACACTAAGGGCAAAAATGCAACAGGTGAGCCGCGACCGCACCCAGCACCACCTCATTGCCCGTAGCTGATGCCGACGTATATGCCTCTTTCACTCTCGCCCGCCTAAGTATATTAGATCGATCGCCAATAATCGTTTAGCACTCATAATCTCACATAAAGCAACCGCCTTTCCGCGTGCTGTGGCTGCACCCGCCACAGACAGCGCGCTGATCATCGAGGCTATGGACCTCCTGCACTGCGGCAACCTGGAGGGCTTTTGCATCGTTTCCAGCGACAGTGACTTCAGTCGGCTGGCGGCCAGGTATTAAATATATACTCTCGCTCTTCCTCATATATGTCGATGGTTCTAGGTATTCGTGTCTTTGTCGATCAGTCGAGTCTTGGAAACTCAACTATCAGTCTCCCAGACAGCAGTTGAGTTTCCCGTGCTGGACGGAAGCAAGTACGGTACTGAACAATATGGCTGGGTGCTGATGCACGGTAGTGCTTTTCGTTCGCCAAAGCAGGCTGCGGGAGGACGGGCATCTGGTGCTAGGGTTTGGGGAGAAGAAGACGCCGGTGGCGTTTGTGTCGTCGTGTGACGAGTTTGTGTACACTTGCACGCTGATGGGGGAGAGTGTCGACGAAGATGTTGCAACTGATGATACCGAGTCGCTTCATAAGGAGGCAGTTGATGAAGCGAAAGTTATGGAACTGGATGCATCTTTGGTTCGTATCAACTCGTTAGCGCACAAGGTTTTGCTGCGGTTGAAGCTTGACGCCGCTTTTCACCAAGGCAATCAGAAGGAGGGGGAATGGGTGAGCCTGTCGACGCTTGGTGCCGACATGAAGTTGATGCACCCGAACTTCACTTACGAGGAGTATGGGCACCCGAACCTGAGGAGCGCGTTGCTCGCATTACCCGACTTGTATGAGGTCAAGGTGAAGGGCACGGTGACAAAGGCACGAGTCAAACCGTCAAATAATCAAACTATGGAGCACTGACTGTCGACCTTTGGAGCCTATTTCTCCATAGAAATCGATGTCAACCGTGGATGCGATGTCGCAAGGGTGCCCAGGCTACGGGAGGTAGCCCAAGTTTTCAAGTCACGCCACGGAGTTGGCTGGCCAAATTATTACTGAACATATTTTGGGGAGTGGGGCGCTGACGCCCGTTATGATTCAATGCGATATAATTTGTTGGGCAGTCGCCTCATCCCCGTCCACTTTGGAAGAGGAGCCGCGACATGTATCGTGGGTGTGGTGAGAGCAGGGAGGATATATAGGTAGATAGGCTTTTCAGGACTAGCTATAAGAAGGGGGCGAAGGGTAGTGGAGAACAGTTTCAAACCAAAGAACAGTTTCAATCCGGGGAGACCTGCTTAGTTGCCGTCGAATGACAATTGTAGAAGCACACTGTTTGCAATGATGTGTCAAATGGGTAGCATAATACGTGTAAAGAGTCACACGCACGCACACACACACACACACACACACACACACACACACACACACACACACACACACACACGCGCGCGCACATGTATACACACGTACGTACACACAAACACATATAGCCTAGGGATTCCCAAAGTTGCATCGCCCTTGGCCGTATGCGAAGCTGTCAAGCATTGGAGGTGCTATCTTGAAGGATGCTCTAAGTTCCTTGTCGTAACAGACCACGACACACTGCGACATCTGCTCAGGCAACCAAGCAACAGGTTGAACAAGCGGCAAGCAAGATACCTGCGGGATTTGCAACCGTTTGTGGGCTCGATGACACTTGCATATCGCAAGGGAGCTCTGAACGAAGCTGACCCGTTAAGCCGGCGTCTAGACTTCGTACCTCAGGCCACAGTACCCTTATTTTGGGATGGCGAGGTTCCGTCAGATCGAGAATTACGACGGAAGTCCCAGCTGCTGTTTGAAGACGCACAGTTAAATTCACTGACTGTTGACGCGCTGCAGCTGAGCCCTGAGTTCGCTGATCTCATTCGCGAGGGGTTCTCACAAGATTCGTTTTATGGGGACGATGGTGAGTGGACGAAAGACAGCCGGATTGAAGCCAGAGATGGATACTTTTGGCGCCTCAATCGCCTATGTATTCCACAGAACTTTGAGCTCCGACTGAAAGTGATCACAAAGCTGCACGAAAGTTCGTCAGCTGGTCACAGAGGAGTTGCTAGCACTCTAGCACTCGACAGATTCTGGTGGAAACGAATCCGCCAAGACGTGAAAGATTTTTGTGAACGCTGCGTCGTGTGTCGACGAGCAAAGATTCGACCGCAGATGGCTGCGACTCTTGACCCATTGCCTGTTCCACCCAGACCGTGGCACACATTTGGTCTTGACTACCTTACACACTTGCCTGAGAGCAATGGCTTTAACAGTGTGCTGATTGTAGTAGACCATCTAACACGAATGGCCCATTTTCTGCCATGCACAGAGTCGATTACTGCCGAAGAAACTGCAACTTTGTTTTTACATGGAGTCTACCGTTTACATGGACTACCCCGTGTGTGGCGGTTAGCCTCTGAAAGCTAAACGCTTACACAAATCTGTTCTAATCTGTCTAGTTCCTTCGTTGGAAGATGGCAGAATGATGTTGTCGAGAGGCAAGGGTCAAGATGTTTCACTGCTGTACTTAGGCAGTGGTTGTAAATGATCAAAGGAATTGTTAAATGGTTTTGTCACCTCCCTCTACTGCACTGGGCTTAAATAGGTTTCTGCCCAAATTACTTACGCCTGTAAGACTAGCTTACGTGTTAGGCGTTGGGGCTGTCCAACCGTCGTCATCTGTCCTCGAGACGCGGCCTGCCTAGCATTGGGTTTCACGACGCGGCTCCTTCTGCATGGAAGGGCTCGTTCTGGCGCGTCATCTGGCTAGTTAGATTAATTATGCATATCTGTACGTACCGGGAGGTACTGGTCGTACTGTAGCATCAGCACCCTTACAATATTGCAGTAGCGACGTACCCACGAGTATACGTCCATCCTGTGGAAAAGCACGAATTGGTATCCGTAACGAGTACTTGTACAATGTCCCGCAATGTACTGTTGCAGGACTGTACTCGTCACACTCGTACCCTCCCCCTCTTGAAAGATCAATGAGGCCGCCGCGAGGCAGACCTCCTCGAACGGTGTGTGCTCAATTCCGAGTGCACGTGAAGCGTTGTACGCAAATTCCACTTGCGGTAGAAGTGTCGTCCAATCAGAGCCATCATAGCAACAGAAGCAACGAAGAAGCTGCTGAAACGTGCTGTTCACGCGCTCTGTCAAGCCATCTGTTTCTGGGTGTCGGCTGGTTGACATGTTCACACGCGTCCCAAGGCGTCTCCAAAGTGTCTGCCAGAAGGCGCTGACAAATTTCGGGTCGCGGTCGCTAATCAGCACACGGTGTGACGAGTACAGTCCTGCAACAGTACATTGCGGGACATTGTACAAGTACTCGTTACGGATACCAATTCGTGCTTTTCCACACGATGGACGTATACTCGTGGGTACGTCGCTACTGCAATATTGTAAGGGTGCTGATGCTACAGTACGACCAGTACCTCCCGGTACGTACAGATATGCATAATTAATCTAACTAGCCAGATGACGCGCCAGAACGAGCTCTTCCATGCAGAAGGAGCCGCGTCGTGAAACCCAATGCTAGGCAGGCCGCGTCTCGAGGACAGATGACGACGGTTGGACAGCCCCAACGCCTAACACGTAAGCTAGTCTTACATGCGTAAGTAATTTGGGCAGAAACCTATTTAAGCCCAGTGCAGTAGAGGGAGGTGACAGAACCATTTAACAATTCCTTTGTTCATTTACAACCACTGCCTAAGTACAGCAGTGAAACATCTTTGACTCTTGCCTCTCGACAACATCATTCTGCCATCTTCCAACGACAGAACTAGACAGATTAGAACAGATTTGTGCAAGCGTTTAGCTTTCAGAGGCTAACCGCCACACTATCTTCAGGGGGAGTGTTGTAAGTAATACCTTATAGTTATTAGTTGCAGATAGCTATTGTAAGCTATTCTAGATATGATTAGTACATGTCTAGATCGGACATACCGATAACCTGTTTGATTCGGTACAGAGGTGTCGCTAGGCTATAGCTCTAGCACTTGTGTTGTCCCGACACCACGCCTCGGGTTGGCTGTCGATGTAAGTATCCTTTCTGCGTGACTGTGACTGTAACTACGTTTGCGTTAGTTACCTTCCATACTCATCGTGTGTGCACGACGGTTTAACACTGATCACTAGTTATGTGTGGCGGGCCACCCGGTGCTCGTGAGTGGCCATGTAGGAGGTGTGGGCCACCATGCGTGTACGACCAGCTTGCATACGTAGGCTGTTGGTTGCCACGTATGTGTGGTTGGCCAAATGAATGCTAGGACTAACCACCAAGGAAACGTGGTGTTGCTGGGGAGGTGTCGAGGGGACCGAACTGTGGGTGGGTTGGTGGCGGGGATAACTAGACGGGAGATGAAGCTGGAATGTGGCGCGGTGTTTTGCGTTGGGCGTCACGATGTCGTTGTGCAACTGCGTCAGCCGCATGTGCGTCTAACCGTGAGTTAATCATAGCCATTCGTTCGAAGACGACCGCGACAGCATCAACATGGGGTGGAGAGGATGTGTCACGAGAGCTTTGGTAAGAGCTTTGGTCCTATGGGTCTTGGCAAAGGGTTCCGCCGGGCGCTGTTTTGGCGCCATTGTGATCGGCGGCGCTGGCAAGTAGCGACGTGCAACGGTATAAACCATTAGCCGCAGTTGTGCCTTACAATGGTTCATGAGAGACGGCATGTTGCCCACGGTCCCTCGGCATGTAGCCCCGGGGCGTCTCAAAGTACCTTTTTGTGACCTCCACCCAGTGTGGGCCCCAATTTGCATACACGGACATGTCATGTGAAATATTTCGCTGGCGGTTGTCTCGCTATATTAATGTATATCATATTTACATACACTCCTCCACAAAAGTCCGGAAATGCATTATGTCAAACATAAGCTAGTCAAGAACACGCTCCCCGCTCACCATATCAAGCACGGCGACACCCGAGTACCACCCAATTGTAGGAGAGCCGGGAAACAAGCAGTTAGCAGTCATCCGGTGTTGTAAGACCTCAGCTAAAAGCGAGTATTGTCGGTGGAGTTTGCCGATTTAAGCCCATAGACTCTTGGGTAATTGTTCGAACTGCTCATGTCGGTTTTAGCGCCACGTTTGGGTATTGCTCAAGCGCTCATGCCAAGCTGCATATTTCTCCATGTTTAACATAACAAAAAAAATTGGGACTTGTTTTAGGGGATTTGGAGGCGTAAGTGCCGTGTTCAATGCGCGAGGTTTGGTTTGCGGGTGTGTGAATTAAGCACGGAAGCTCACGCCGCAGGCACGGGTGATCTTTTCGGAAAGCAAGCGAGTAAAAACGCACACGGCGCAGGTTTGGATAAACACTGCACGTTGTAAACACGCGAGGGCGATTGGCTTTGGTGAGGGGCGAGGTCAAACTTGGTCTTCAAGGACGCATCACGTTGACGGTGGTATTTGGAATACTTGGGTCTGTGCTTGTGCCAACCACACCGGCCCCACGCGTGGCAAAAGTCGGGAATTAGGCTCGAAAATCAATAGGAATGAAGAATTGATGGTAAACATATATCGACAAACCCCGCACAAATCGCCTCATGAGGTGAGTCGAATTCGACGGGTGTTGCTTGGCACTGCGGCTCAGCTTTGTTAGAATAATGCGGAAATTAAAGTAATTCACCGAAATTAGATTTGTGGGTGTACTGCCTCTTGACTAGGTGTGCTCGACGCGCATTGAAAAGGCGCGTAAAACGGTACATGTTTGAAAACGTTTTGACCTTAGTAGAATAAGTCATGATCGGGTACGGGCGCGATAACCCCGAGTACACAAACCCGGCAGTACTCGAACTCGCCCCCCTGAGATGTCGGCGCATTCTATTTTGGGCGCCAAAATATTGCCTAGGATTTCGGGAGATTTGTCAATAAAATCGACGTATGGTTACATTTTTATTTGCGAAGTTGCAAAATATTGTCCGGACTTATGTGGAGTAGTGTTGGACGTTTTCAATATTCCCGTGCAGCGGCGGGAGACCGCAAAATCTAGGGAAGCTTTCCGGGAAGTAGTTTAAACCTTGTTCCCCGCAGCCGAGACCGCCAGCTACGCCAGCGCGATGTGTTTTCCACTTGTCGACCTTATTGCTCGCGTCGGCTGCCTCATTTTCGTAGCATGCTACCTTCTCCCGGTGTACTCGCAAGGCGTTTGCACCTCGTCCACGAACCCGAACAACTTGGCAGCGCTGGTGAGGCCGCGCAGAAGTGTAAAGCAACCGTGAGGGTTGTCGAGAAGTGGTGCCGGCGCTATAAAGCTACCGGGACATTGGACGACACGCCTAGGGCGGGCAAGCCGCGACCGCCCTTGACGTCCCTAGAAGCCACCTTGCTTCCGAAGGAGGGTGTAAAGTGCGGTGACAAGTGCCTCAAATTTGCGAAAATGCCGGAGCAGAGGCTAGGAGTGACTGTGAGTGCTGAGACGACCCGACAGTACCTTAACAAGTACTTAGCGCGCCAAATAAGACCGAGGAAGCGTCTTTAACTAAAAGTCAAGCACGTGCGTGCACGGCAATGCTTTGGCAGACAATGGGTACTGTGGTCGATGGACACGTGGGGGGTGTGGTACTCCGCCACATGCTTCACCTTCTTGACAACACTCCGTGTCCCACTCAAATGTGGACCTTCGTGGTGGGGACGTCCCATCTACGCAGTCAGCCCTCAGGTCGTGCTTCGATCTTGATGGGGCTCCATCCATTAATATGGCCGACGGTTTCCGTGATGATTACGGACCCCCCTTTGGCCGGTGAGGCTTATGTTACCTAAATGCCAGGGGACCACCTTCGCCCCTTCATCCGCGGCATCCGCTTGATTTCCCCGCCCCCTACCTCGCCCATCGCTCGAAGGCTCTCTATCGAATGGGGCGATCATGCCCTCCGCTCGGCCATCAAAGGCCTCTTCATCATCAACTTTGAGACACCCTTGTCTCTCTAGCAGGCCGTCGCTAAAGCCTCAACCCCATTCCAAGCATGGCATGATTGGCCTTACACACGTCGCAACCTTGCGGCCGCTCATGGACAGCTCCTTCGTCATGGCAACCACCATGCCCTTGGCTTTTGGCTTTCGATTGTCATCTACTCTATCTCTACTCCCAATTATGGCGGTCTTGTGGCCCTCCTTCCCGGCATTTCCCACGCACGAAATGCCGCCATGGAAAATCAGCTACCAATCCCGGGGTCATAAGGGCTCTTTAGTCAATTCTTATTGACACATTCCACATGAATTTCTTCTAGACTGGATTACCATCCCTTTCCCCGTCCACTGAACTGTGTGACGTCCGTGATGTGCGCTTCAAAGACTTCCATGCAAGTGACTCAGATGCCTCCAACTCCGGAAGCCGGATACACCTCTCGTCACTCCTCCCCCGGCATGGAATCTCCGCGGGATCACCCGCGGCCTACAACGCTTGACTGACCACAACGCCGACCGAACTTCGCTTTGTCAACGCGGGTGTTAACATCACCTTGGAGGCCCACCGTTATGCCTTTGTCGCGGGAAGCTAAACCAGACTACGCACCCCCATCCACGTCAAAGGCATCGACGTTGGTATTCATGGGTATGGGCTCGTTGAGCTCCACCTCGCCTACCGGGATGGCCACTCCCGTCAGCTTCACATCCGGGCCGACCATGCGCCCGGCATGTCCAAACGCGGAGCCCCCAGCACCATCTCCAACGAGCATCTCAGGAAACGGTACAACACCATTTTCCAATACTTTGCCATCGAACAACCAACCGCCTGAGATGCACATGGCAGCTTCATCCTCGTCATGCACAACAATCTTCCTCATCTACAAACCCTTCCGGGTGAGTTCAATTCCCTCCTTGCTTACAAAGGTGCTCGCCCCACGTTAAATGACACAACTTTATGGCACCAACGCCTTGGTAACCCTGGGAGAGACACCATGACTCTCGCCCTGCGGAGCGCCGACATCAATGGCGCAAAGTACGACAGTCATGTTCCCCTATTGTCTTGTGAGCCGTGCATTAAGCCAAATTGCAGCATGCCCTTGTCATAACTCAGCATGGCACTAACGCGACAGCTCGCTTTTATGCATACAACTGTAACATCTTCGGCTTACTCAAATAGATCGGGCCGGGGGGGAGCCCAATACCTACACGGTGTAATTGATGACTTTTCCAACTACATTTGGCTCCTTGCACTCCCATCCAAGAAAGCAGATGTTCCCACCCTTTCTTCCGTTCTCAAGGACATCAAGAACTTGCACTCTCGCTTGCACCCTGCTCGCTTATTCACGCCCACCACCAAGTTTGTCTGTGATCCGAACTACTTTGATGTTGCTTACCGCAACAAGGTCTCTTCCTTGAGATACGCAGCCCACTTTACGGCCCCGTACACTCATAACCAACTCGCGAAGATGGAGCGACAGTGAGCTACCCTCGCGGATTCCGCCACCGCCATGCCTCAGCATGCCAACTGCCCCACCAAGTATTGGGGCCTCGCCATGCGTACGACTGTCTACCTCAGCAACCGCCTACCCTCGCCCGCTGCATCCGTAGATTCGGGCGGTATTCCATACACCAATCTCTATGGTGTTCCCACTGACCTCGCTCATGTCAAGGTGTTCGGCTGCACGGCCTACTACCTCCGCATGGAGGACCGCTATAAGGACAAACTCTTCCCCAAAGTACTCCGTTGCATGTTCATCGGGTATTGCGATGATGGCCCGGGCCACTCGCTTCTCAACCTCGCCACCGGCAAACTGGTTCGAAACATCAATGTCGCATTCGTTGAGTCTCAACCCGATCATGCCTTGCCGGCCACAACCGTCGCTTTTGACATTTCACAAGCCTCTCCACCAAGTGGTCTCGAGCCTAGGGGGGGAATCTGTGCCAATCTCCCGTGCGTTGGCACGACACAATTCACAGTCCCGACCAGCAACCCATTTTCGGTCCTTGAAGACACTGCGGAGGACGCCAATACCGGTCGTGCCATTGGCCAGGTCGAGCGTGAGGTTTTTCATGCTTCGCGGCGGCTGCCTATGTCCAAGGTACCAACATAACTGCCAAAGTATTCACGCAGAATGAACCTCCGCGACCACCTCGCACGAAGGCACAATGGAAAGGCACAAAGGGCAACCTGCCCCCAGTGACGAACCCGCGACGTACCCTCCTCCGGCGCACATTTCCGTGCCGATCGACATCAAGCACGCCTTGTGCGACAAATATGCTGCAGCATGACGTAAGGCAAGCCGCTCCGAGCTTGCGTCCCTCCACAGTGAGGGTACTTTCCGCATGGAGAATCTGCCACTCGGACGCAACGTCATTGGCAACAGGTGGGTCTTAAAGATCAAGACTAAACCGGAAGGCTCAGTCGACCATTTCAAGGCATGACCTGTTACTTAAGGGTTCACTCAACGAGCAGGAGTTGACTTCTCGGGTACGCTCTCTACAATACTTAAACTCAGCACCCTGCGTATAAGCATGGCCATCGCTGCCAAATGGTACATACACATGCACTCGACAAACAATGACACCGCGTTTCTCAAGAGGAGATTTACATGCGCCAACCCATAGGGGGATAGAATGGAACGCCTCGAGTCATGCGCCTCCTCAAGAGCGCATATATGGGCTGAAGCAAGTCTCGCGTGAATGGCACAAACTCTTCCACTAGACTCTCTCCTCGCTCGGGCTCAAACGAGCGACTTCCGACACCAATCTCTACACGATGAACCACCTAATGCATGGCATCTGCATCGTGTTGGTATATGTGGATGGCATTCTCATCGTCTCAGACTCACTCATGTGGATTGAATCGGCGAAGCGGCTTATTGGGAAACATTTCCGCACGGCGGATTTTGGTGAAGCCAAATTCATATTCGAGATGAACATTGTCACAAACATAGAAATAAGGACCGTCATTCTCTCCGATGAACAATACACCAAAGGAGATCATGGAGAAGCATGGCATGTTCGACAACACGCCATTAAAGGTACCCATGGCACCTACGCACTATCGGGACGGAGAGGTCGCATCCGACCATGACAAGGTGGCCTTGACGCCATCGGAACACGAAACCCTTCGTGCTATCCTCGGATATGTGAATTTCCTATGCATGTGTACTAGGCTTGACCTTGCATTTGCGCTCAACGTCATCAGCAGGCGACAGATTGCTCCCACGCAGCTGCACATGAAGCAGCTCAAGCGTTTGCACCGCTACCTCAATGGCACGAGACCCATGGGCATCACCTATGGCCGGGCGTAATAAGATAATGCAAACGACATCAAGGTGTTCTCAGACTTAGATTGGGCGGTTGACACGACCACCATACGACCACAATTTGGGGAGGTGGTCATGCTTAACGTAGGAGCGGTTAGCTAGACCTCCAAACAGAAAGAGGTGGTGGCCTTGTCCACCACAGAGGCAAAGTATGTCGCCGTGAGTCGCGTATGGCAAAGCGCGGTACACTTTCGGCAATTAGTGCAAGATGTCCACTAACACCAAGGCGGTGTTACGCCGCTCTATGAGGACAACGAGCGAGTCGTCAAGTATGCTAACAACCCAATGGCCTCAAACAAGACGAAGCACATCGACATCAAGTACCACTACATTCGGGAACTAGTGGATGCAAAGACATTCGCGGTTGTGTCAATAGGCACATGAGGCATGTGTGGAAGGTGGGGGTTCATCTCGGGCCGTGACACGTCTACATACCATGATAGGACCCACCGGGTATCGAGCTCGCGACCTTCTGCGTATTAGGCGTGCGCTTTACCGGCTCACCGAAAAAGCATAGTTGACATATGCGGCCACATACCACATATGTACCAAACTCCGACACTACCACGGCCCCCCGGACAATCCCCGGACCGCAGCCCGGCTCCGAAACCAGCGTGGCGGTTAGCCTTCCAAAGCTAACTGCTAGCACAAATATGTTTTGTTCTATTCTGTCGCTACTTAATTGCTGAGTGGTGGTGCAGATGGGAAAAGATGAGAAGGTGTCTCACTGCTTGTACTTTAGCAGTATGTTGTAATTGAACAAAGGAATTGTTAAATGGTTTTGTAACCTCTACCGCATTGGGCTTAAATAGCTTTCCGCCCCGATAGCTTACGCTTGCGCACACTCGCTTACGTGTTAGGCGTTTGGGCTTTCCAACCGTCGTCAACAGTCTAGCGACGCGGCTCGTCTAGCCTGGAGAATCACATTCTACATCGGAAACCTCGCTTGGCGCGTCATCTTGCTAGTTAGATTAACTATGCGTACTTGTACGTACCGGGAGGTACTGGTAGTACAGTACGCATCAGAACCCTTGCTAGTATTGCAGTAGCGACGTACCCACGTTGTACGTCCTTCCGATGGAAAAGCACGAATTGGAATTAGTAACGCGTACATGTAACTATAATGTCATGTAATGTACTATGGCAGGACTGTACTTGTCACACTCGTACCCTCCCCCTCTTGACAGATCTGTGAGGTTGCGACACATGTTGGAAAATGGCTTGACGTAGTTTGCATACCGATGTCGAAGCACGTATGAGGAAGAGGGAGCCGAAGCACACGATGATCTTAAGGCGTAAGTTGCATGGGAGCGGCGCCAAATGGAGACTAGCTTGCCTGCATTATTGTCATATCCTCGTCCATTTATCTACGTGTTGGCATATGACATCATTTATTTCCTCCAAATGGTACTTGCAATATCTTAGAGACATTCAGTGACTCTTTATTTATTGTCATCACGACAGTACCGTTGTATCGCCGTATTTTCCCGGGAATTACTAGCCGTATCTCTTCTACATAGTTCTATTCTGAATAATTCCCTAAGCTTGTGCGATAAGATTAGATAAGACGGTACGTACAATCTCTGATGATCTATATCGCTACTAGTCATACTTGGGTTTAGTTAGTAGACAACACAAGCTACATGTTCCAAGGCTGTTTCTAGTGCCTCGGGAGAATGGCTCCATAGAAACGGCTCATCTTTGGAGCCTCCATACAACCTTCAAACCGAGATTTGCATCGCGTGGCCAGTTTAAAACCGTGCCTTATGTCTAGGTCAGCGCTTTTTCGAAGAAATCCCGGTCATCGGGTGCAGCTACGGTCATGGAGGTCGATTTCCGTCCAAACGACCAACATCAGTGACATCTTTCTGCAAGTGCTCGTCGACGAGAGTATTTTCTCAAGCAAAGGCCGTGTGGAGGGACTATGCTCCGGCGCAGCGCACCTTTATCATGTTAGGAACTATATATTGGTATGTGCGTCGAACGGGCACAAGTTGTGGACAGTTTTGGGGATATTATACCGGCAGGATGTTGGACCGGTCAAGTCGGCTCTCTGTCGAACTCAGTACGATAGACTCTAACCGGTCATATTTTAGCTCCTAACGGTGGATTACGACCACTTGCCTCGAATATAGCCTCTCCGTGACCTGCTGAGTGGTTTGGCTGGGTTGCGTGCCGGTTAGCTATTGGGCGCTCCTTCGTCTCGGGCGTCAATGACAGGCTACTAAAAGTTTTTTAATTTTTATATCTTATTTTTAATTATTCCAACAAGCTAGAACATCGCGCTCTCTCCGTCCTACGGCTTGTCCACAGTCACATTATATGCAACGATAAGCCTAGAATGCTGCTTCGACATAGACATGGCAACACATGAGCAGCGGTAGGTTGAAAATAGTAGCCTATTGTGACATATGAAGTGACAGATCATGGGAAGTCTCACGTGAGATGGTGGCGGCGGGGGTTTAGAGGCTCAACATCTTCGAAAAAATTGCCCCCCCTACAACCCTATCCAATCGAGGCAGCGCATGCACTCATGCTCCCCGACAGCTTTTGTAATCAGCGAACGACGTCCGAATAGTTACATGTCTAACGACATACAGTTGGGACGCTAGAATGCGGAAGAAGCACACTCGCCAAAGTGACGATGTACGCGAAAGCTTAATCCCCGCGCGATGGCTCTCCCCCTCCCACAAATGTACAACCCGGCTCAGAGGCAGGCATTGCCATTTCACTTCTAAATGTTCGGTATTGGCTTAGCTTTTCTCACTCTTGATAGCCGGCAACGACCGACGCAGAAAGTTTGTGCCGTAGGCTAGCCCCTTTTCTAATGATGCGTTTGCCGACACGGGAAACTCCGACTCGCGACGGTCGCGCCCATTACCGGTGATTGAGAGTGAAGAGCCAGAAATAACAAAGCAAAGTCCATGCTAGTTAGGCCCGTTTCATCGTCAGGCGGTCTTCACTGTGTTTTCCTGCCGGGTGTGCTGGGTCCCCCT